>APFE031324038.1:104795-119575 GCA_000404065.3 Pinus taeda | reverse complement strand
AATACATGGATATATTTCCTTAAGAAGAAATTTGAAGTCTTTGACAGGTTTAAAGAATTTAAGGCTTTGGTGGAAAACAAGACAGAGAAGAAGATAAAGGTGCTGAGGACAAATAATGGTGGAGAGTTTTGCAAGAAGGAATTTGAAGAATTCTGTAAGAAGTGTGGTATAACATGGCAGAAGACTACTCCATACACATTTGAGCAAAATGGAGTTGAATAAAGAATGAACAAGACGTTGATGGAAAGGGAAAGAAGCATGTTCAGTGGTGCCAGGTTAGGACAAGAATTCTGGGTAGAGGCGGTGGAGACAACATGTTAATTGGTCAATAGATCACCTTCATTAGTGTTGGAGGATAAGAATCCATAAGAGGTATGGGCTGGTAAGAAACCCTCTCTTTCACATCTGAGGGTATTTGGATGTGATGCATATGTACATGTTCTAAAGGATAAAAGAACAAAGTTGGATAGTAAATCTAAAAAGAGCGTATTTGTTGGGTATAAGGATGGTTTAAAAGGTTATAAACTTTGGAACCTAGTAACAAGGGAGGTTGTGTACAACTGAGATGCGGTGTTCAGAGATGTGAAAGATGTTATTAAACATGTATTACAACGAAAGGAACCTAAGAAGATAGAGTTTGAGCTAAAGGAGGAAGAATCAGACTCTACAAAAGAAGAGGAATCAGAATATGAAGAGCCACAAACTTCGCTTGTGAGAAGATCAGTTTGAGAAAGAAGACAACCAAAAATGTATAATCCATCTTCTTTCTGTTCAAATTTTTCTTTATCTATTATTGATGACGATCTTAGAACTGTGAATGAAGCAGTAGATTCAGAGGATGGAAAACTCTGGAAAGAGGCCATGGTTGATGAAATGGCATCTTTGCACAAAAATGAGGCTTGGGATCTGGTGGAGTTGTCGGCTAAAAGGAAACCCATTGGCAGCAAATGGGTGTTCAAGAAGAAGACAAATGTAGAAGGAAAGGTGGAGAAATACAAAGCTCGATTGGTAGCAGAAGGTTATTCCCAGGTGCCGGGAATTTCTTTTAGTGATATTTTTTCTCCTGTTGCCAAGGTAGCTTCTATTAGATTAATTTTATCTATTGTTGCTCTTTTTATTTTAAGGTAGAACAGATGGATGTGAAGACAACATTTCTTCACGGGGATCTGGAAGAGGCGATCTACATGAAGCAACTTGAAGGCTTTTCGGTGAAGGGTAAGAAAGAACTGGTATGCAAGTTAAAAAAAGTCTTTGTATGGGTTAAAACAGTCACCAAGGACGTGGTATCAGAAATTTGATACATTTATATGGGGACTTGGCTTCACCAGAAGCAAAGCAGATCATTGTGTGTATTTTAAATTAATTGGTGACCGCGTTATTTTTTTGGTCTTGTATGTGGATGATATGTTTTAGAAATGACAAAGAAATTATCCAGGATTTGAAGACCCAATTGTCCTCGAAACTCGACATGAAATATCTTGGTGCTGCAAACTATATTTTTTGCATGCAAATGAGAAGAGACCAGGCAAAGAGGAAGCTCTGGTTAAACCAGAGGAAGTATGTCGAGACAACACTGCAGAGGTTTAATATGCAGGATAGTAAACCAGTGAAGGTTCCTTTTCCGGTAGGTGTAAAGTTATTTGCCGAATAGTGTCCCAAGACATAAGAAGAGGAAGAGGAAATATCATGTGTTCCCTATGCAAGTGCAGTCAGTAGCCTGGTGTATGTGATGGTATGTACTAGACCAGACATTGCACATGCAGTGGGAGTATTGA
This sequence comes from Pinus taeda, assembly GCA_000404065.3. Lineage (NCBI taxonomy): Eukaryota > Viridiplantae > Streptophyta > Pinopsida > Pinales > Pinaceae > Pinus > Pinus taeda. Next base: position 117,800 of record APFE031324038.1, on the reverse strand, counting down.
GCAAGTTTATGTCAAAACTAGGGAAAGATCATTGGACAACAGTGAAGTGGGTTTTCAGGTACTTGCACGGCACTAGTGATTATGGTTTGTGCTACCAAGGAAGACCAGGATTGGACAAAGTTTTGGATATTCGTGGCTTTGTTGATGCAGACTGGGCTAGAGATCTAGTGCTGAGAATATCTGCAAGTGGGTATGTGTTTAACCTATTTGGAGGTGCAGTTAGTTGGATGAGTAAGAAACAATCTGTAGTGGTGTTATCAACTACAGAGGCAGAATACATGGAAGCCACTCATGCAAGAAAGGAGGCATTTTGGTTGCAGATATTGTGTTCAAGTATGGGGTTAGTATGGGGAGCTATAAGGATAGACTGTGATAGCCAAAGTGCAATTTTCTTGGCAAAGAATCCTTCTTACCGTTCAAAGACAAAGCACATTGATGTTCAGTGTCAATTTGTGAGGGATATGATAGAAGACAAAAAGGTGTTGCTGGTAAAGGTAGACACTTTGAAGAACACTGCAAATGCATTGACAAAATCTGTGAGCTCTAAGAAGTTCTCTTGGTGTAGCGAAACAATGGGCATTACTGGGTTGGATAAATGATTAATTTTTCCTATGGTCCCCTATGGAAAGAAAACACCAAGTGGGAGAATGTTGGGTTGTGTTATATTCTTTCCGCGACTAACTGTCCTATATTAGGACCCCATATTAGGTGGGTAGACCTACCTATGGTTTTGTGCATGGTTTTTGCACATGGTTTTGGGAGTGATCGTTTTCAGTCCATGGTATTGGATGCTTTGACATGTATATATATATATATATATATATATATATATAATATATATATTTATATATATATTATTATATATATTATATTATATATAATATATATATTATATATATATATATTATATATATATATATGTGTGTGTGTGTATTGTAACATTGAAAGGAATATAATGAAAAATCAATCTGGTAGTCCTGGTTTTGGGATCCAGGGGAAAAGTTTTGTGTATATTTCTTTTATGTGTTATGCTTTCGCTATTGTTTATTTTATGTGTTTTAGAATTCGTATGCAGGTAATTTCTGTATGGGGTTAAAACCTACACTTTGAAAATGGTGGAAGAAATCACTCCAAAGAAGCTTTCATCCTTGGAAAGAAAATGCAGCAATTGTCAGGCATTTGCATAGCACAACAAGAGTATTTGCGTAGCACAAAATAGGAACTCGACTTTGGCATGCAGAAATCTAACCTTACCTAGAAATTTTGACCTGATTGGGTGGAGAGGAGTGTTGGAAAATGGAATGAGTAAATATGAGAGTGAGTGAGAGTCTTTTATAACTTGAGGAAATTGATTTTTCTCTTACAAGTGGTAGTGGGCCCACCATGACCTTTGTAACTTGATTTTGACACTTTGTAGCTTCATAAATTTTATGAAAGTATTTCATTTAATAAAATGAAATAAAAACATGAACATTGATTGTCAACTTAACCTTTACTATTCCTTTATAAAATGGATTTCAATGGTGAAATGACTAGTTTTCAGAAAATAACCTATTAACCTAGTGGTGACCTAGCATGGGCTTATTTGATGAATTGTGACCATAATGACTATCGGACTCTTTTAACAATGGTTTGACTTAATCAATATGGTGTTATTTGACCATGGAATTTAAAGGAATAGTAAATATTGACCTTCCTAACCGATGACCAATTTTCTTATTATTGAAAATCTCTTTGAAACTATAACAATTTGACCTGAAACCCTAACATAAAACTTTGTAAGAGCACATTTGATCACCGGTGACTAACACGTCTGACAGGCACTAATAGGAGACACGTAAGTTTAAAGCAGTTATGAAGACCTTCATGATGGTGTCAAATATGGAGCTTGTTAGTATGAAATTTTTTGGAAGGTGTACCAAAAATATATCACTTAAGTCACTGGTGACACATGACCCTAACAACAATTTGTGGTTCTTTACGATTCATTTCTACAATAATAAAACCAAAAAAGGCTACAACATATGCAATAAAATAATATATATATATATATATATATATATATATTATATATATATATATATATAATATATTATATATATATATATATTATATATATATATATATATATATAAACCCAAATAGAAAGAAGTTTTTAAATGAATAATAAATCCTTATTGATAACACATGGTGAAGAACATCTACAAAAGGGTCTGCAAATCCCCCTTTATGGGATGAGTTCTTTGATGTCCTTAATGCTTCAGTAGTCAATTTTCTCTCTCAATGTGTGAAAAACCCAAAACAATGTGTAGAAATCAAGTGGGAGCTCAGATGAAAAGAGACTATAGTGGTGACGATGATAATGATCATGGCAAAGAATGAATGGAAAACCCTCCTATTTATAACAAAGTATTGACTTAATCTAAAAAATGGAGAATAATAAAATAATATTGACCAAATCAAGATCTAAATGATAGGAATACTTTATTATATTTTTGGGAGAGGGAAAAGTTATTCAAAATGGAAAAAAAAACTTTATTTACAAGTAATTAACAAATAAAATGATTTATTAATTATTTCGTGAGGATTAAGAATGGTGTGAAATCGAAATAATTATTAAATGGTGATTTAACAATTATTCCATTAATAGAGTTAAGGAATAATAAATAAATAGTGATTTATTCAATTATTCCTAGGGAATTTAGTTAAATGTGACAAGGAATACTTATCAAACAATGATTTAATAATTATTCCTAGAGAAAAATAAATAAATAATGAGTTATTCAATTATTCTCATGGGGTTTTTAATTTTAATAAGAAATAATTTAATGAAAATGGTTTACTAGATTATTTCCCAGGGTGAGATTGATTTTACTATGATAAAGTTAATACTGCATGGTTTATTTAGATCCATTTAGTTAGAAATGGCTAGGTGATCTTTTTTTGGTGATAACAAAGCTAACAATCAAAGTCTATTTTTTTTTTTAACACTCTCATTGTTATCCAGCGAAACTTATTAGCTATTCTAGGTTTCCAAATGAAATCCCTCCCTTCTAAGTATTTAGGGGTACCCATAACAATGCAAGCCTGGAAGAAATCCAACTGGGAGAGAGTAATCTCCAGCCTAGAAGATAGGGTCAAAACATGGATGGTGAGAGTGTGGAATTTCTCAGGGTGATTGGTGCTAGTCAAGGCAGTGCTTCAGGCTATTCTTGGGTATATGTTGTATGTTCTTCCTGCGCCCAAGGGAATGCTTCTCAGAATAAGGGAGATCTAAATAAATTTCTTGTGGCGAGGAGGAGAAGAAAAAAGGAAATGGGTGCTCATGGCATGGACCATGATTTGTAAATCCAAGTAGGTAGGAGGCCTTGGGATGTAAGACCCTGAAATAATTAATAGAGAAAATGGGGCCAAATTGTAGTGGAGATGGTTAAATTGAGGGGAGACACCATGGTCGAGATAATAGAAAGCAAAATATGCCCATAATTGGAACTAAAAAACCTAGTAAGACTCACAAGGTCAATACAGGGGTCGACTATATGAAACCTGGCATGGAATAAAAGAGATATTATACAAAAGTGTAGCTTTTGGGAAATAAGAATTGGAAAATATGCCTTATTCTGGGAGGATTCATGGAAAAAACAAACAAAATTAAACAAAACAGAATGGAAGGGTCTACAGGTAGCCATGAAGAGACAAGGGCACGGGGAACTCCATCAATTCTAGGCTCAAGATTTGGAAAATAATAAATGGAGATGATGGAAATTAAACATCCTCTACTAGGAAAATCCAAGTGTCAGATACACAAAATATCACAGAGGAACTTAACCAAAGACAAAGCCTAGTGAATGATGACCAAGAACAACTCCGATGGGGCTGGTGAGAAGGGGCAAATTTCAACCTCAAGGAAGCCAAGGCTTACCTTTGAGCTGAACATCTCAAATTTATTGACCCTTCTTGGAGTATCTGGGTGACCTCTAATTATCCAAAAATTAAAATGTTTCTATGGTTAATGTTTCACAGAAAGGTGTTAACCTGGGAGAATTTAGTAAAGAGAGGAATGATTGGTCCATCATGGTGCTGCCTATGTGAGAAGGAATAACAAAGCCTTAACCACCTTGTAAATACCTATAGATACATGGAATCTCTATGGTATTGGCTAGCCATTGTCTACAAAAAAATAGATAGAAACAAGGAAATCATACAGGAAACGATTAAACATTAGAGGTCACAATATGCTAAAAAAGAAGTAGTGAACATGACCTAGATCTTGATCGTGGGATTTATCCTCTAGTCAATCTGGAAGGAATGCATCCGTCGAATATGTTATCACTATGATATTTCTTTTGAAGTCGATGAATAAAGAAAAGTCAAAGGTAACCACAAACCACTTTTGGAGATTAGGACCTTGCCTTCCTGATGCTCAGAGAGGGCTCTCTCTTCATAATTTAACTTTGTTTTAGTTAAGATGATTTTAGGCTAGTTATTGCTTGCACTTGGGTTTTCGTTTGAAATTTTGGGTGGTGGGATCACTTTACTTAGACGAAAAGAGGTTTTCTTCTACCATTGGGATATGGAGTCTAATGTCAGACAAACAAGACTAGATTTAGTTCTAAAAATAGTGTCTACAGGGAAGGATAGATGAGTTACTATAGATCTCAAAGGATAAATGGTGGAATGGTTTCAAATCAGATCCAGGGAGAAATTAAGGGTTCCCTAGGCTAGACTCTGGAAGGAATGAAAGAAGTCAATTTGGATGGGGGAGCAATTAAGGGTTCTCAAATGCAGGTATCAGAGGAAAACATATAAATGACTAACTGTGCAAAATAGTACTTAAAAAAATTCTGAGTGATATCTCCAGTTAATTCATTCAAATTTAGAACACATTTAAGATTATGAAACACATAAGAAGGTAACAAAATCACACAAAGAAGATACTTCACTGCAAATGGCTCATCTCATGAATCCTATAACGAAAATCTTTTATTACTTTCTCTAGTCTGTTGACTTGAAAATGGTACAATCACCCTTAGGTTTAGGATCAAAATAAATTTACAAATGTAAATCAATCCACCCTAATACTTTGAATTTTGAAGTATTTATACAAAAGGAATTACAAAATATCTCAAACTGCATTGAGAACTAATCTAGGAAAAAAGAAATATCTTCTTGCAAGAAGATAGAGACAACTATTGAATTGCTGCTTGTTGTCCCTACTATTAAGGTTCTGCTGGCTTTGCCCTTTGATATTTTTCCCTTTATGTTGCTTGGTTGTTTGGTCTTCATGTTGGATGTTCTGTTTTACTTTATCCTTTCACCTGATACTCTTTCATCTGATACACTTTAACCTTGTTAATCTGTCAATATCCTTTTACCTTGTTGTTTCACTTTTTATTGTAGATTTATAATTTACTAACCTTTTACTACAATAAATCATTGAGTTTTTCCCATATTTCTTCATATAGTAATTGGATATTGAGCATTTTTCTCAATATCTCATCTGCCTCTGTATATTTGGCAAAAGCGGGCTTATTAATAAATAAGTGTTTCACTTCATGTTGGAGGTAAAACAAGTTTTCAAAAGTTTGGTACAACAATTTGCATGTTGGCATGCCCTTCATGGATGAAGTGATTACTTGTTCTTTGGCCACTTCCTTGATCTTCTTGTTGTGGTCTGCTTGTGTCATTAACTTGTCATTTATTACAAAGGGATTAGGTAATCTCTTTTCCTTCAAAAGTTTAAACTTAGCCATGAACCTGTCAACGACTAGTTGCATGTTCTGACACTTATCTTCTAATTCCAACATCAAATTCCTCTTGGTGAGGACTTTTCTAACTTCCAAAATTGTACCTGTTCCGTGAGGTATCTCTAGCTCTTGTAGTTCATACTTATTCTTGGAGTTGAGGAAGTGGATGATTCTTGTTGCTTCCTCTGGCATATCGCCAAGTTCTATTTTAACCTTTTCAATGGCTTCTGTAGCCTACTTTATTAACTCAATCTACTAAAAAATGACCTCGATGGATGCCCAAATATCATTGACAGAGTCAATGATATTGGCCCACAGTTGCTCTTTAGCCTTTCCTATATGTTCAGTCAATGTCAGTTCTTTCTCTAGGCTTTTTATCCTTTCATTCATCCTTGTAGCCTTTTGTTGTTCTTCCTTATCCATGATCTGGGCAAGTTTGCAATCTATCTCAAGGTTGCTAACTTTCTCTTTCACCTTGTTCATCTCATTGGTCTGAATGGACATTTATTCCATTGCTTTGACCAGCTTGTTTGCTTCATCACTTGTGGAGGCTATTGATGTTGACCCTGTTGTTGATGTAGTCTATCCAGATGTTGATAGTGCAACGGCCATTGGAGCAGTGGGAGATAATGATGCTGCAAAAGTAGAAGGTATAGTTGTGGTCACTGTTGGAATGATAGTTGCAGGAGAATTATCAATACTAGCTTGTTTGAGTTGAATCAAGCTATCCAGCTCCTTCTCCATCTCCTTTAACTGGTCATTCAGTTGTAGCACTAAGTCCATCATTTCCTCATGATTTGTCTGGTGGTTCAGGTGGAAACACCCTAGGGCTTTGGGTTAGAACCCCAACAGAGTAGAAACAAACTACAACAAGAAACACTCATACATCTCAGGCAAAATTCTTATATAATCAAACTACGCAAGAGCGACCGTACTTGGATTTCCTTCGTTTGAGTAGGTCCCGTAGGGTTCAGACCCTCTGCAACTCCCAATGTTCTTCAAACTTGAAAATCATTCAATTCGAACATACATAGCAGTTTAGAAGTAAAACATATTCACAAAATTGACTTTATATTATATAAACAAATGATTGATCATACATCAAAACATCATTCACATATGAATTAAAACATAATTTGATGCATAAACATAGTTAATTTCAGAAACAAGATAGCATTTCTTTTATTGTATTAAGCTGTAAATAACATGGAGAGAATTCACCTGAGTCCTCTTCTTCCGAATCTAAGCAAAATCGTCCTCCGATTCGTCCTATCCCAGCCCTCAACAATCTTCTTCCATAACCAATACCATGATATCTCAAGCAAAAGGGAGAATATCTATAATCAAGGAAACAAGGGTTTCCTGAAGCTTGGGGGAAGTGCATGAGGCACAGGGATTCATCAGACTTAGTCAGGGATAATCTCAGTATAATAAATCTATCTCTTCTCCTCCTTAAGACCTTCCCATAGAATTCTATTTATACTTCTCCCAATTAGTTTTTTAGTTGGGAAACAGTTGGACCACAGGAAATAGAAGGTAATCAATAAGTAAAACTCGTGAAATCCACCCATAATTAAGGATTTTTTTTTTAAAGTGTTTTAATACATATACACGGGTTGGGTATTGACTGAAAAGTGTGTACACACTTTTATCTCAAGGTAAAGTAGCATATAGGGAATAAAACATTGTTTTTAATATATTTGGACCAAGTCTTGAAGGCTGGGTTGCCCTAGGCCATAAAAAATGCATCACAAATACCAAGAGTGGTAAATGGTGCTATAACAGATGCCCCCTAATATATGAGGTTAGAAGGGGTACATGATGGCCAAAATGTATTAAGTGTATGGATAGAAGCATGCTGAGATTGAGAAGAACTTCACCAGAATTCAGCCTTCCAAGCCGTCAAAAGAGATCAGAAAGAAATTGTTGCCTGAGGCAGGCATACCCATGCTTAGAGAAAGTAAGGTATGTCTGCATATCAAGTACAAGCGGATCCAATATGTATACTAGTATAAAGAACTAAAAAGTAGATAACGGATCATCTGATCATGATAAAAAAAAAGTATATGTCTGAATATCACATATAAGAACATGATCAATGATGTTGAAGGATGAAACTAATCATTGATGTCAAAAACTAATCCCAGTAGTACCAAATGAACATGATGGAATAAAATGATACTACATCGCAACTCGGATGCCAACATATAAGATGTCGCTGTGAATAACTGCAACATATAAGGTGAATGGTGTCAACTAGCAACAATAGGAGCAACTGAAAAGTGAACCAAAAGATGTTGATGCAACTTGAGGTCATCCCCAACCACCATGATACATTTCTACACAATGGGAATGAATGATCTGAGGTCAACCACGTGAGAAATTGTTTGATTACTGGTCGTTGATGTATACCATTAACAAATATGAGACTACTCATCGGTGATGATAATGAGAGTCAAGGTAACCAATACAATCTAACAAGTGTGAATAAATGAGTTGAAGTCGAACACTTGAAAGAATCTATCAATCAGGAGACAATTATGGTTTCCCACTATCGATAGCGAAGGAATTTGCCACTGATGACTGCAAACCCCAAGGTATTGCCAAATGGACTCTAGATCTTTGTCCCAGAGCAAATGAGCTATAGTCGATAGGAAAATATCCACTAGAAGGAAGGAATTGAGGCATCCTTCATCAATCTAGCATGAGTGTAACCCGTAGGCGAATAATGTGGAAGGAATCAGATGAAAAATATGTAGTAACCCAACCGAAGCACGTTTCCAACGTACACAAGATGTAGCTAGCGCATGATAGAAACCCTTTGAACCAACCAATAATGAAGGCTAACACGGAGGTGAGGAATCCACCAATAGGGTCAAATGGAAACCAAGGCACTGCACGAATCCCAATATGTGATAATGAAAGCTGATGTTGAACACAAGGGAAACCACTCAGTCAAACAAGGTGACCTATCAATAATGAAAATAGGGCCAGGGTGTGGCTCTAGGCCTACCCTTAAAGCAATATGTCGTAGTTGATAAGGACAATACCTACAAGCAAGAAGTCAATGGAGACCTTCTCAAACTGACACGATCAAAGGACCAATATAATTGATGTGATTACAAACATGATACTAACAACTAGGGATGGCTGACTGAAGAATAGGTCAAGAGACACTGCAGAGAGGCCGACTCATGTTTACTTCCCTTGAACAAAAGCACGACTCAATGACGAATATATGGTAGCATATGATAACTCTGTATAAGTTTGTCATGCAGAAGGCATAAGCAAACTCTCCATATGATTGGAAGAGGTAACCAATCGAAGGAGTATTGACTTAACAACAAGGTTAAGGCTCACCTAAGTTGACCTAAATCCCACCCAAATGGAGGAGAGACTTTCTTTTGAGTGCTTAATTCAAGGGCGACACGACTGACTCTAGATTCCAACAAAATATGGAAATGTTGTCCCGTTCCTGCTCTTTTTGGAATATATAATTTTTTTGTCTTTTTCTTTAAGCTGGAAAAATAATAAAAGAATGTAGGGAGGCAAAACTGGTCAAAGACACTCAAAGGGACATTATTTCCACGGGTAAAAGGATGCGTCAAGTTGCAGAAGGTAACTGATTGCATGGTTGATTTTGCAAAAGACATGGTCAGATAAGTGGCTTAAACATGAGTCCAAGAGAAGCTGACTCAAGGCCAAAAGGTGCAAATAGTCAAAATGCAATGTAGCAGTACAACTCAACACAAAGGAGCTTCTAGGGTATAAGGCCAGAAATTAGCGCAGAAGAAAGGAGAAGGTGTCTTCAATGCATCAGTCATGGCAGGACTAAAGAGGACTCCCAAGCCTACTCAGCATAGCAGCATGGGCAACCAATGTCAGCAAGGTTCTAACTAAGATGCCCATGTAAAGGATGGCTCTACCATTGCATCATGATTTAAAAATATGTGAGTGAAAATGGTTTGCTAACCAAGATAGGATGGGGTCGACCCTATGGCTAATGTATCATGGAATGGAGGCTAGTATGCAAGGCAGAAAATGGTTTTCCCTAACCTAAATTCCAGTGAGTGAATGATACCTACCATGATGGGTCAACGGTCATGGGACCGAAATAACATCTTGAAGAAGTCTCCAAAATTTCCTGAAAAAGCAACCCACTCTTGACAATCCAAGCCCATAGGTCAAAAAATCCATGAGACAAAAACTAATTTTTGAAAAAATATTTTGCAATTTCAAAGTTATATAATGCCTTTTGGACTCATAGTTTTTTCATTTTTGTTTGGAGCAAAGAGTTGTGGAGCAAAACAAAGCATGCTTTCCTCTAAACCATTGGACTGTTCAAATCACCCCAAAGTTTCTTGGTAACCCTCAAATCCTACTTGCAATTTTTTATGATAGTTTTTAGAAGTTTTCTCAAATTTTTGACCATGGGAAACTATGCCAAAAAATTCAACTCTACGTACACGTGGGTTGAATGTGAACAATCCACATATATGACGGACCTACATGCGACTGTGTGTAAAGGGAACCCACGTGTACATGAGTTAAAGTTTGAACATAAAAACTAATGGTTGAAAATCTATTTTTTTGCAGATGACTATCACTTGGAGGGAAAGAGAGCATACCATTATTGATAATGAGGTAATGAATGACCAAAATGCACTGGATGCTCTGAGAGGATGTGGCCTACTTAAGTTCTTCAAAATGCCAAATATGAAAGCCAATACACGCTTGTTCGAACTTTTGATTCACTACTGGAGCGTATAGGATGATGCTTTCATGATAGACCAGATGCCTCTATGGATTGAGATCGAAGATATCTATTTTATTAACGGTCTCTCCCGAAGAGGGGAGGTCGTGCATTCAAATGGAAGGGCGAGAAGTAGTCTTTTAGTAGAAGACTATGTCCATGTATATTGTCCTGGACATCCAGAGAAGATTGGAAGTCAAATTCCAATAAAACATGTGGAAAGTTTATTCTCGAGGATTTTACTATTCACCATTGTAAGGGTAAATGAGTCATCTCCCCTGCATCAAGAAACAAGAGTATCTATGAGCCTGGTAGTGGATTGTCTTACCACAGTATTTGACTAGTGTATGCCTCTTCTGACTAACACGAAGAGTCAATTGACCTCTATACAGAAGGGTAAAACGAAGAATTTTGGATACAAAACCATCTTTTGTTCATTCTTCTTCAAGAAGGTATCTGGGCTACGTACCAAAGTATCAACATCCATCAATAGCCCTAGAGATCCACGAATGGGTAGATGGGTAGACTTGATGAAGTGCTTTGGGGGCGGAGACATGCCTAGAACAACTTTTGATGATGAGTTTTTCACCTGGTGGGATCAACAAATCATCGCAGTCGATGACTACCCATATGTCGGCATGGACTTCTGAGGAGATCTAGACTTAGTGTTACCACCAAATGCGGCATGGGGAGACATAGGTAACATTTTTTTAAATTTTTATGAATTTTTAAAGATTCTTTGGATTTTTTAATATGAAATGAACTTAGAAAATATTTTTGATGAGACAAAATACTGACAAAATAACCATGTTCCAGATGTGGGTCCAGTGAGACCTAATGGATTTTCGAGGCACAGGCGTCACATAAGAGGGGCCGAAGAGGCAGTAGCTGAGATAGAGAGAGTCCTATATGTTGTTCAGAGAAACTTGGTGAGACTAACTCACCAGGTAACTATGATAGCCATATAGGATCTGCCTAAGGAGATGCAGCGCCACGTGGTAGGGGTACCACGGGACTGAGTTCGAATACTTCGGCGTGTAGCTAACTCTGTGGTTAACTTTTTAGCCGCTCATCCTGAGGCGGGTCAATAGATAGATCTATGTATGACTGGACATGATTATGGGCATAATCCTAAAATTTTGAGGGCATCCTGTCCCAATTTTGTATATTATTTTTTGAATACTCCATCTATATACAGGAAATTTTATGATATATATAATATATATATATATATATATATATTATATATATATATATATATATATATATATATATATTTATATATATATATATAATATATATATATATATATATATATATATATATATATATATATATATATAGATATATATATTTATATATTCGATTTTTGATGTTATTTAATTTGATGAAAGATTAATATGCCAATATAATTCTTGATTTGCAATAGAGTCTACTAATGAATTCTCAGATCGTAGAATGTGAACATATGTACTATAAATAAATGATCATTGCAACACTCTCACTCTCAAAAATTGGCGATATAAATAAGGATCACGAGCCCGATAAGTTTTATTTAACTGCGATGCCGCCAATATATACAAACAAGAAATTGCTTGGCTGAAGCCTAAGAAAAATACTTCTTAAGGTAGAGCCCATTTAAGGGCTCTGCCATTTTGTTCCCTTCAAAATCAATTAATTCATAAGCTCCTTTTCCCAAAACTCACTTGACTGTAAAGGGATCATACCACATAGATTTGAATTTGCCTGCCCCCAGGGTGTCTTTTGTTGGCATTATGAGACAAGTGTTGTCCTTGATGGCAAATCACACAGATGACAAATCATAGTGCAGGAGGTTAGCAGCAAGGAATTGATGATCAGTCTATAAGAATGAAGAGAAATTATATATATGCAGGTTCAGCTAGACGAAGACGCATATACACGTGGGTTATATGTTACAAAAGCGCGTATATGTTGGGGATCATACTTTTGGTCCATGGTAGTTAGTCCTTGGGATTTGAACCTATGTTTTGGACCATGGCGTCTCGTCAGATGTGTTGATCCCTAGTATTGGGTTCATGGTATTGGTTTGTTATGGTTTTGGACCATGGTATTGAGTAAGGCCTAAGACTATAAAAGAGAAGAAGATCATTAGGCAAGGGTATCGAGAAAGTCTTGAATATCTGATGAAGGATGAGATCCAGTATGTAGGTTATGGGTTGCTTGATCTAAGCTAAGGAGGGATCTCACAAGTTGATGGAGAACAAGATCTAAGGATAAATCGGGATCAAATGGTTTGAAATGAACTATCTCTTTATAGTTGATTATGCTTATTATAGATCTTTATACTGACGCATGTAATGAACTGGGCATAACTTAAGTTTGAAATCAGTACAAGTCATGATTAAATATTTATAGATCTGTACGCGGGTTGGCTTTGGTAAAAGCGCATATGTACGCGGGTTTGGTTTGTCCAAGTAGCGTATGCACTTTAATGCATGATTTTGATGATACAGTTGGTTCTGA
>APFE031324038.1:71459-98782 GCA_000404065.3 Pinus taeda | reverse complement strand
CCCCCCCCCTCTCAGTATTATTTCCAAGATCTTTGTCTTGGTCATAGACTAAGACAAGGTCGCCTTCAGAAAAAACCCGAGGACAGACAGATTTATCATATTGAGTTTTAATCCTCTTCTTATGGGCTTCATTTATTATGGTTGCATCTCAATGCTGCTCATCAATATGTTCCAAATGAACGAGGTGTTCTTCGAGACTAGATGTCTCTAGAAGAATTTCTATAGCTAGCTTAAGGGACAGAATTTCACATTCGATAAGGAAAATAGATTCCAACCTGTAAACTAGTTGAAAAGGAGTAAAACCGGTGGCAGTCTTAACTGAGGTTCGATATGCCCAGAGCACCGGTTACAACATGATGTGCCAATTGGATCGATTTTTATCAATTTTCCTTTGCAGGATAGTCTTAAGGGACTTATTCATGGCCTCCACTTACCCATTGGCCTAAGGATAATATGCAGACGAATGCTCCTGCCGGAAGCCTAACTTGAGAGCCAATTCAGTCATCAGTTGATTTTGGAAGTGACTGCCTTGGTCAGTGACAATCTCTTTTGGGATACCAAATCATGAAATAACCTCACTGAAGAGAAACAAGGATGTTTTCTCACTATCATTTTTGTAAGTAGGCATGGCCTCAGCCCACTTCGTAAAGTAGTCTACGACCATAATGATGTACTTGTGATTTGCCACCAAAGGCAGATTACAAGTAGTAAAATCAATGTCACACTTCGTAAATGGGCCGACAGTGATTGCAGGAAAAAGTGGAGTTGGATGCGCACACATTTTCTGAGTATAAATTTGACAAGGATTGCAACGTTTGACCGCTTCAATACAGTCTTTGAAAATTGAAGGCCAAAAGTAGCCCGCACGCAAAATTTTCTGGGTTGTTGCAAGACCTAATAGATGACTGCCACAAGCTCCACTGTGGCAATCATTAAGTACAGGCTCAGCTTCTTCTAAAGTTAAGCAACGCCTAAGGATTGAGTCAACCCCTCTGTGATATAATGTATCACCAATAATAACATAGTTTTTGGCAAGGTGACGTAACTTTCAATGCTCATCTTTGGAGAAAGCAAGTGGAAACCTTGAAGTTTGGAGATTTATAATGATATCTCCATACCAAGGATCTTGTGAAGAAATGAGGAATAAATGTTCGTCGGGAATTTTCCTCATAAACAATAGCTTCCTCGCAAGGCAGCTCCAAAATTAATTCCAAATAAACTAATGACTTCTTAGATTTAGCTAACAAGAATTCGAGATTGAACTCTTGCAAAATAACAATCCATTGATTATACTTGCCCCCAATCACTTGCCTACTGAGGACAAACTGAAAAGGAGTGACAGCTGCTAAGATTAACGTTTTGTGCAGCAAAATGTAATGGTGAAGCCGCTGGATAACATGGACAGCTACCAAGGCAAATTTCTCGATGGGAGAATAACGTAGCTCAGGTCCTACTAAACCTCCACTCAAGTAGTAGATTATATGCTCACTGAGAGCATCATCCTCCTGAACCAGAACCATACCAATGGTTGATTCTGCCGCAACAAGATACAAAAGGAAATCTTTGCCATAATCTAGTGGACTCAATAATGGAGCAGAGGTTAATGCTTTTTTCAAGGCATCAAAAGATCGTTGAATGAAGTCATCCCATAAAAATGGAACTCCTTTCTTAAGCAATTGCACAAATCCTTTGTTAATCTCAGCGTAATTTGCTGTAAATCTTCTCAAGAAATTTGCCTTTCCTTGGAGACTTTGAAGTTGATGAATGGAAGACGGTGGAGGCAATTGAATTATTTCCTCAACCTTGAAAGGATCAACATGAATCCCTTCATTCGATACGATGAATCCTAACAGCCGACCAGATGTGACTGCGAAAATACACTTATTCGGATTCAACCGGATTTTATAAAAATGACATCTCTCAAAGACTAACTGAAGGTGGCTGGGATGATCAATTCTCTTGCGAGAACGAGCAGCTAAGTCATCCAAGTATTCTTTGATAACATGTTTGATGTCATGGAAAGCATAAGACATGGCCCACTGAAAAGTAGCTCCAACATTTTTAAGACAAAAAGGAATCTTCTTGTATGCAAACATGCCCCAAGGACAAATAAAGGTTGTCTTGTGCTGATCCTCTGGATGGATAGTAATTTTATTGTAACTAGAGAATACATCCATGAACGAAAAATTTCATTACCTATGCATTCATCAACAATTTGATCAATAAAAGGGGTGGGGTAATTATCTTTTGGACAAGCTTTATTTAAATCCCTAAAGTCGATACATACTCGAATCGTTCCTTACTTCTTATCTACCGGGACTGGGTTGGAAACCCACTCAGTTAGAGGAATATGGTATATGAAACCTGCTTTAAGCAGCTTTCAAACTTAAGCTTTAATAACTATTGCTTTCTGAGGATTGACTAGTCGAAGTTTTTGATGAATTGGTTTGGCATTTTTGTATGTCTTGATCTCATGCTGGACTATAGATAGATCAATTCCAGGCATTTCCTCATAAGACCAAGCGAACACATCTCGAAACTCTTTAAAGAAATCGGTGTAGATTTGAATTTCTTCAGAGGAACAATCAGCTCCGATGAAGACATTTTCTATTGTGTTATGATTCTTAGAGATGTTTACAGGTACAATTTGTGAGATAACTGACATGTTACCTTCAGCAGAAAACTGTGTGTTGCACAAAAAATTGTCACCTTGGCATTTTGCAATCTGTGTGAGTCCATTATCACTCATAATTTCCTCCTTTGCAAGTCTTAAGCCTCAGTTCCTCATATCAAGCCTTGAAAATAAGAGAAATCCCTTAAAAGTCTCTAAAACTCTGGTTCCGCACTTTCTCTTAGCATTACCTGTAGTCCCGCACCTAATGGTCATGTTCCTTGCGCACTTGACCACTCTGTCTCTGTGTTATGGGTGCGGATCCCTGTAAAAGTTAAAAATACGCAAGTATATTCTTAAAAACTCACTTTGAGTCATTTCTAGAAGCTTCTGGAAGGAATCTTGAGGTGGCAAGTTCGCTTCCTTAAGGTTCATGCATCCCATACCTTAAGGAGCTAACCCCTTGATGTGAGGAGCTTATCCCTTTGAAGGAGGACTCTATCCCTTCATAGGTGCACCTGCAACCTCCTTCCTTTACACTATAAAATGAAGCATTGGGCTAGTTACTTAGGAGGTTGAAAGCTGAATATTTTTGAGGTGAAATGTTGCTGGAACTTAGTCTTCCTAATTGAGCTTTTGTGAGGAGAGATTACATACCTCTTTGATCTCATTTGGAACAGTGTGAGGCTTGTCAAAGTAAAGGAGATTCCTATTTTGGACCCTGGGAAGAGCTTGTACAACATCAAGGCTAAAAAGGTTGTAAGGTTCTTCTATTTCAAGTTAATACAAATAAGTTTGTATTTCTCAATAAGCTATGTTTTATGGTTTATTTTATGGATTCCTTGATCACCATAATGAACATGATTTATGATATAGCTATGCAAGTGTTATTTGATGTGTGCTTGTTTGTGATTGCAGGTTCTCAAAAGGAAACTCTTTCGGACGGTTGAAGGATGGCTGCTACAAATTAGCGTTGGACTTAAGGTAGGGCCTAAACACCTCTATAGTTTTTGTTATAAATCGTATATGTTTAGAGAAAGATATATTTGCTTGTCCTGCTTGTTGCTAGATATCTTTTGATACTAGGGATATCAGCCTTGTCTGCAAGATCTATTTACCTGACCAACAAATTGGTGACTCCACTGGGGATCTGAATTTGGTTTTTGGTTTTCCTTTGTCTTTGACTTGAGAAACTTGTTCTAGTTTCTGGTTTTTGCTTGATGTGTGTGGGATTGGGTAGTTTTTAGGATCTGGATTATTTTTTGTTTTTTCGAAGTTTTCAAGAGGACCGCACTTTCTTGTTACAGACAGTGCGGGCATCTCTGCATTTTCCTTTACTACACAGAGCGGTACCGCATATGGTTCTATTGGAAGCCTGCGGACCCTATGAAATTTAAAAAAAAAACCAAAAATGTTTTCTTCCAGTTAAGTTTAGGTTTCATTTACGACTTTTAGTGTCTACCCAGATCTGCATGTGTTCTGTCAAAAATCTCTTGTGAATGAGTTCCATTGGTATTTTTGTTTTAGATGATTTTCTAGAAGTTTTGCATGCCTGCAGTGGTTTTCACTTGGTATCTGTAGTGACTCAAAGATCAGAAGCCTAAGAAACCTTAGATTACCCTGGTGTCTTTTTGTCTTCTTGATTAGCCTGACTGGTTTGTGAAATTTGTCCTTGCTGAGAAATAGATTTCGTTTTCTCTTTGCAAATCTTTGAACGAACTTGGTTGTAAGTTTTGAATTTCATTTTTATAAAAGAAAACATATCTGGATGTTTTTTGATTGATTTGTTATTCTGAATGAATTAATCCTTAGTTTACTGAACAACTAAGTAAAACATTCTAAAAAAGAATTAAAGCTTTTATTTCAATTAGGTTTTAAGAAGTTTTTTTAGTTTTGAGTGTTTTCTAGGAATTGTAGATCTCTTTTGAAAGAAATTGTTTTTTGTAGTTTTGAGTGTTGAAAAGGAAAGGGATTTATTGTGAGAATAATTAGTAGTCTTGTTTTGAGTTCTTATTGAAAAAGACAAAAATATTTTCTTTTCACTTACATGTTGAAAGAAAGATTTGTTTTCCAAAGAATTGCATTCTCGAACTCTTTTTTTAGCTAGAAATTCATTGAAAGAAAAATGAATTGTTTATCATTTTAGGTACATTTTTTAGTGTTTTGGAGTTGAGTCTTTACACCATCAAAGTTTCATTTCCATACCTATTGACTTAAGGAACAACCTATAAAAGTAACGCTTAATTAAAATTGATCTAGCAATCTTTTTTATTTCTAGGGCTCTTATCACCAATATAGCTTAGGCTAGTATCTTGGAGTAGGGAGTAATTAACTCTCCAAGATAGTTAAAACAAACAAGTAACTATATCTTATGGTAGGAAATAAATCCAATTGTAATTGATATAATTTGGGAAGCTTCTCTTAAAGGAGTCAATAATGAGATCATATCCGAACCTTTGAGACAATCAAGTCTGTTTCATTGGGAAAGATAGAAGATTTGCGCGTATTATAAACGGTAAACCTCAAATTAGCCATTGTCGAGGAGCTTGGGGTCACTTGTTGGTAAACCTCGGATTAATCATGTCAAGGAGCCTTCAAGGGGATTGAGCTTCGTTAATCTACCCTTGCATGTAGATCAGATCGTAGACTGTTGCCCCAATTGTATTTGTTGCTATTGGTAACCTTAGTGTCCATAAACTTAAGATTATTTCCTAAGGTGACGGTGAAGGACGGGTCTCACTGTACCTAGAGCAAACGTCGACTAGACTCACTTAGACTCTCTGGGGTGTCCTCTTCACTCGAGATGGTTTTGTGAAGAAACTTGTGCCAGTCTGTTTCATTAAGTAGGTTGTCGGGGTAACTGTTCCAACCGCCCTTTCTGTATTGAATTCTACGACGTTGGATTTCATCACCAACTAGTGTTTTTAGTACAGAAAGTTACTGTTTGTGTGTGGTTTGAACTCTTATATTTTTTAGGCATGTGATTCAATTGTTTGTTTCTTTAGAGACTTTAAGTGGATTTATTGAAATTTTTCTTTGTTTTCATGTGGGTAATTAAATATTTAATCGTGGCTGAATTACCGAGACATTCTCGTAGACTTTGGGGGCAACCTCTCGAGTATACACCAAGCTAGCTTGAAGGGCTATGAAGTCTTGTATCACCTAGTGACAGTAGAGTTGGGTCACCAGAAGCCAGAGAGTCTTCCTTAATTGTTCATCCTGATTATCAAGTACAGACAATGGAGTATATTTCTAAGCCAATTTCACTTTCTGAAGTTACTGGTAGTTTTTCTCCTACTAGTGAATTAGCTGAAGAACCTAAAATTTCTGAGCCTGAAACTGAACCTGCTCCTACTCCATTTTCAGGATTTGCTTCTCCAACTTCTAGTGGTCCTGATTCACCCAGGGTAGGCAATATCATTACCCAAAATCTTCCTTCTGGACTCATTTCTATTGAAGAACTTCTTAGTCTGGACGAAGATATAACTCTCCCTCAAAATCAACCAACTTTAGAACTTGGGGAGCATGAATCAATTTTCTACAGTCCTTTTAGGAGTGATGCTTGGTACGTATCATTGATAAATTTTTTAGAAAACCCAGGCCTTAGTTTTTCACCACCTCAAATTCCTTTTGATCCTACGCCTAGAGGTTATTATCCTCCTTTGAATATGACGAGACGGTCATCTATGTTTTCCCAAACACCGGAAACATTTTTATATGGTAGTCCTTCTGTTCCTTCGGGGTACCAGTCACTCACTGGTACTTTTTCAGGAGCATCTCCTCAACCAATTGAACATGAGATATCAACTGGTAATAACAGAACTCAATTGTTGAGCGTAGAAGAAATTCTTATGATGTCTGGTACTATTCCAAATCCATAACCTCAAGGTAGTCAGTTACCACCTGGAGGGAAACCTCAAGGTAGTCAGTTACTGCCTGGGGGGCAACCTCAAGGTACTCAATTACCGCCTGGGGGGCAACCTCAAGGTAGTTAGTTACCACTTGGGGGGAAACCTCAAGGACAGTACATACCTTCGGGATAATACATACCTCAAGGTCAACCCCAGTTTCAATATATACCTCAAGGTCAACCCCAGTTTCAGTACGTGCCTCAAGGTTATTAACCTCAAGGTCGGTACCCAACTCAAGGTTTCCAACCACCTTCTGGTCAACCATTTGTACAAGGAACTGGAAATGTACCATTTAATTATCAGCCCTATGCTCAACCCGGTTATGGTCCTCCATATGCTCAACCTTTTATGGGTCAATACCCTGGAATGAACATGGTGTGGGATTCATCTCAAACTCAATAGAATTTGCAACCTAATGTGCAGTTCTCAGCTCAATCCAAATAACCTTTGGTGTCTGGTTCAACCCAGCAACCTATCTAGCCTACTGTTCAAACTTCTGCACCTGGTGTAGATCATTAGTCTGGGCCTAGTTCACCTCGAACTCCGCCTCAAATTGCTGCTGCAACTACTACAGATTCTATTCAATACACCCCACCTACTTCTGGAGTATTAGCAGCTCCGGTTTCTACTATTCCTGCATCAGTGCAAATTCCTCAAGCCTCTTTACCATAGTCACGACCTACAGTTCAAACTTTAGTCTAAATGCTTGTAGGACAGCTTGGTCCAAGTACCGTTGTCACAAGTCAACCGCAATTTACTTATCAATCGTACTAGGGACAATATCAATTCAGTCCTATTGTACAAAACCCAGCTTATCAGTATCAAACGTACCCTAGCTATACTTATCAGCAGCCTCTACAACCCCAGTTTGGTTCGGTTAATCCTAGTTTCCCAAGAGGTTATAATATTCCAAATGCAAATCCAATTCCAGGTTATCCTGGATATCCTCCTCCTGGGGCTAGTCTTGTTATCCAAGGTTTTCTTGACCCTAACCATTAGTTACCATTTATTGCAACTTTGGATTTACCTGATCTGTTTCACCTTACGAACAATCCAATTAACTATCTTCCGTATTGGTCGCCAATGCCTAATAAGTTGCCCAATGATATCCCGAAGTTCGAGCGTAAGTCAGGAGAGGATCCATCAAATCATGTGATGACTTATGACCTCTGGTGTGCATCTAATTCCATTGTTGATGATTCAATTCGCTTACATCTTTTTCAACACACTCTGATTGGTCTTGCTGCCAAATGGTACATTGAGTTACCACGAGGCTCTTTTTATAATTTTAGTCAGTTAGCCACTTCTTTCTTAACTCATTTTCAGTTGCCTGTCAGATACGACAATGGCATGGAATTTTTAACTTCATTAAAACAATCCACATCCACATATATTTCTGATCATATTCATGAATGGCAACGTAGACGGCGTTTGGTGAAAGTTTTTATTCCGGATCAAATTTTAGTGGAATGGTTTGTCAAATAATTATTACCTAAAATCACTGAAGATGTAGCTAAGGTGGGAGTTGTTATTGAAGAGCAAGTAATTTCTCAGGCTCAGTACCTTGATCTCGTCTATACGCAGTCAGGTACTTTACATGAAAAAATCCCCGACCTTCTGAAACACAATCAAATAACTGCAGCTCCTTTAGGGTCTCCTGCCGCTGATGGTATGATTGGTTTAGTTAGTACCAAAAGTAAGAAGAAATCTTCAAAAAATTCTTCTCCTATTATAACTTGACTAGATTTCCTGACAGGAGACTCTTCCGCTGAAATACCTGCCAATATCCATGTCGTAAAATCATCTACGGCCAAATCAAAATCCGGTGGTAAAAGGAAGGGGAAGAAGAAAAATAAATGAAACTCAAAAGAGAAAACAAATAAAAATGAATCTAATGACGAGAAATGTAAACCTCGCTATCCTTGTCTCATTTGTGACGAGGAGCATTTTACAAGAGACTGCCCACATCGAGCAGAGGTTGTGAAAATCGTCAAAGGTTCTCAAACACCTGCTGTCTTAAAGGATCCTTTTCCTAGTCAAGATAGTAAAATGATTGGTTCTTCCTAAAATGCCTCAAAGGAACCCATTATGATGATGTCTCATGTTAGGATTGCGACGTGATCGCAAGATTATGGTAGTAAAAATCCTGTTGGTGGTAAAGAAGCATAATCTTCTAATTCAAACCCATCAACTACAACTCCTCCTAGTTATGATCCGCTACAGATCGAGAAACCTAACCTTGAATTAGTAATCAAACCACCTGCTAAAGTTATACTTCGGAAATCAGCTTTCAATCTACATGCGAGAGCTGCTCAGAATTATAACATTGTTGAAGATTTAGCTATTTCTCCTTCGGCAATGTCGGCTTTGGAGGTGCTGCAATCATGCCCAGCATAGCATAAATTACTATTGTCGGCTATAGTACCTGTTGATATTTAGGATTCAAACCTAATAATCTTCGATTTAGAGAATAGTACACCTCGCCTTCCTCATCAAATGGCTTTCCAGATTCCAGTGTTAGTAAAAAACAGACCTTGCTTTCGGACTGTGATTGATGAGGGAGCTTCTACGTGTATTATGCCCATCCAGTGTTGGAGATTGCTTGGTTCTCCTACACTCAATCAGTCTCTGATGATTCTAAAGGCTTTTGATGGCCGAGGGTTCCATCCTTTTGGTATTTTGCAAGATTTCCCTATAGGGGTTGAAGGCAAAACTGTAAATCTAGATGTGGAAGTGGTTGATGCCCCTCTAGATTACAACCTTCTCTTGGGTCACAGTTGGTCTTACGCTATGACTGCTATTGTTTCATCGGTCTTTTGGCTTATCAAGTTTCCTCATAATGGAAATATCGTTACGATAGACCAATTGACTTATTTTTTATTCGACCTAGCCTCTTCAGATAGTATTTAGCATGTCAGTAAAACAACTATCCCTTACAAGGATGTTGGGGTAGGTTTGATTAAAGATTCTGGTTTACTAGGAACTTTTTCCTTCCCTCCTCCTAACGTATCACCTTCTATTGCAACTATTCATATGATTTCATCTAACACTATTGCTTTTTATGATCCTTGGATCATACCTTCCAATTCTGAGGTGGATTCATTTGGTAGCGTGATGCCTTTGAGTCCCTTTGAAATTGCATATCAGGCTGTACAGCCATTTTCTGACTCTTGTTCAATCAAATCTGATTCAATGAATGTGGTCCATGGGGAATCACTTTCGATATCAACCTCAGCTTCAACAACATTTTCTGATCCCATTCATACTGATGAGCAGATTCATGAACTTTTGTCTATTGATGATTTACCATGGGAAGATCTTCATCATCGATCTTCATTTTTACTTGAGCTTGATCATTTTGAAAATGATGTTTCATTTGTTTTTGCTACTAACTATGTCAAAGAACCATAGAATCCAATGCAACATCCTAATTTTGAGTTAAATTTGGGAAAAATCTCTCGAACGGTTCCTATTGACATTTCAGTTAAACCTGGAATTATTGAAAACATTCATATAGGTGCTTCCTGTACGGACAATGAAATCCAAACTTATAAAGCCCTATTTCAAGGATTCCGCGACTTGTTTGCCTGGTCATATGAAGAAATGCCAGGAATCGATCCATCAATTATTTTCCATGAAATTAAAACTTACCCAGATGCTAAACTTGTCTGGCAATGTTTACGTCAAATACATCCAAGAAAACCTGTTGCTATTAAAGCTAAAGTTGAGAAATTACTTCAAGCAGGTTTCATTTATCCAATTCCTTTAATGGATTGGGTATTGAATATTGTTCCTATTAACAAAAAGCAAGGAACGATAAGAATATGTATCGATTATAGGGATATTAATCGAGCTTGTCCTAAAGACAATTATCCAACCCCCTATATTGATCAAATTATTGATGATTGTGCTGGCAGTGAAATGTTCTCCTTTATGGATGGTTTTTTCGGTTAAAATCAAATCAACATACTCCCTACTAATCAACCTAAAATGACTTTCATTTGTCCATGGGGGACATTTGCTTATTGCAAATTATCTTTTGGATTGAAGAACGCTGGAGCAACTTTTCAAAGGGATATGTCTTACACATTTCATGACATCAAGCACATTGTGCAGCCTTATCTCGATGATTTACCTACCCATTCATTACGTAGAGCCGATCATCTCACTCATTTACGAGCTATCTTTATGAGATCTAGGCATTATCGAATTCGACTGAATCCACACAAATATGTATTCTATGTAGAAACGGGTCGTTCACTGGGATTTGTCATTTCAAAAGCTAGCATTCCTGTTGATTCCTCGAAGGTTGAAGTTATCGTCAAATTACCTCCTCCTTTGACTCTTCGCCAACTCCAAAGTTTGCAAGGGAAAGCAAACTTTTTACGTCGTTTCATTCCTAACTACACCGAGATAACAAAAGGTTTTACCAGGTTGTTGAAACAGAATACCCCATTCTTTTGGGATGAGATAGCTGACAAATATTTTGATGCACTTAAACACGCATTAACCCATGCGACGTTATTGCATCCTCCCAACTACAGCCAGGATTACTTTTTGTACCTCACTGCTTCTCATTCCACCATTGGAATGGTTTTAGTTCAGGAAGATGAATTCAACAGTGAACATGTGATTTACTATCTTAGTTGAACCCTGAATCCGACTGAGCTTAAATATTCGCATGTGGAGAAATTGGCCTTGGCAGCTGTTCAAGTTGTCCAAAGATTTCGTCACTACATCTTATTATGCAAAACCACGGTAATTTATGAATGTAACCCTATCATGTATATCTTGACCAAACAATTGCTAGGGGGAAAGTATTCCAAATGGATAGTTATCCTGCAGGAATTTGACTTGGAATTTGAAAAATCCAAGGCAAAGAAATCTTTGGTTTTTGCGGAACTGATGTGTGATTTCCCGCGTACTGATACTGAAACTGTGGTGGAAGAGCCCCATTGTGGACGAATCCTTGTTTTTTATTAGTACTCTTGATCCATGGTATGGAGATATTATTGTTTATCTCCAAACCCAATCTTTTCGGCCTGAAATCTCACGATCTCAGTGAAGGAAAATACGTTTCCAATCCCAACAATACAATATTATTAGAGATACACTCTATCGTCGTGGGGCGGATTCCGTTTTCCGATGTTGTCTAACTCATGAAGAAGTTGAAAAGGTTCTGAATGACTGTCACTCTGGAGCATGTGGCGTCATATGTTTGGGTATGCCACAACCCAAAAGATATTGTGCGTTGGTTATTTCTGGCCATCCTTATTCAAAGATTGTATCTATGCAGTCCGGAAATGCCACAACTATCAAATTTTTTATCGTAAGGTGTGTGCTCCACCCGCTCCTCTCCACCCAATAATTGATGTCAATCCTTTTGCAAAGTGGGGTATTGACTTTATTACATGTAACCCTCACTCGGCCGGGGGGCATGCGTATATCATCCTTGCGGTAGATTATTTTATTAAGTAGGCCGAGGCGATGCCTACATTTTCGGCAGATGGAAAAACCGTTGCAATTTTTGTTTTCAATCATATAATTGCTAGATACGGTGTGCCTCAGGCTGTTATTATTGATCATGGAAATCATTTTCGAAACATCATGATGATTGAACTGACAGATCAACTTGGCCTGTGTCATGATAGTTCTACTCCATATTACCCACAGGCTAATGGTCTGTTTGAAGCTATCAATAAAGTTTTAGTCACTATGATCCAACGAATCATGGGTATTCATAGGTCGAATTGGCATAACATGTTATTTTCAGCACTTTGGGCATATCGAACCTCAATAAAAACATCAACTGGTTTCACTCCTTTTCAACTGGTTTACGGTTTGGAAGCAGTGTTACCTATTGAATGCGAAATTCCATCTTTACAATTAGCCATAGAATTACTCCCAGCCACTTCTGAAGGGGAGAAACATTTTTTGTACTTAGTTCAGTTAGATGAGAATCGACGCAATTTTTCATTAGCAATCGAGACTCATGCCAAACGAATAAAAGCTCAGTACGACCGAAATGTTACACCTCGTAATTTTTCGGAAGGAGACCTAGTTTTACTATACGATCAAGAAAACGATAAGCTAGGGGTTGGAAAATTTGTACCTATGTGGCATGGTCCTTATATTGTTAAGTGAAAGCTGGCAAAAGGGGCCTATGAATTGGTAGATTTTGATGGTGTCTCTTTGGGTAAACCCATAAATGGGCTTTATTTGAAGAGATATTATGCTTAAATTTTGGTGTGGAGATTTTTGTTAGAGTAGTAGCTGGTGTGTTTTAGATTAGAAAAGTGTGCCTAGTTTAAAGAGTGTTTTTATCATTATTCCTGCTTATCTTGATTTTACTCTTGATATTGTAGATGTCGATGTCTCTTAAAACATACATTGGTTTTGCTGATGGTGCTTGTCGTAATACACAGAACATTTCTTCCGCAGCTTGGGTTATTTATTCACCCTTTGATGAGTTGGTATCTATGCATGGGGTAAGCCTCGGTCAAACAATGAATAACATTGCAGAGTATAGTGCAGTGATTGAGTCATTATCTGAATCCATCTCATTTGGGATTCAGAGTTTGATTGTTAGGTTAGATTCTAAACTCGTTGTGTTACAACTTAATAGGGTTTATGCCATTAGAAATCCAATGTTATTAAGATTATTTTTGGGAGTTCATCTCTTGGAATGTGAATTTGATTACATGAATATCAGCATATTCCAAGATATTTAAATACATTAGCAGATGCAGTTGCTTCTTATATGATAAATAGACATTTGTAATAACCAAACAGTAAATTTATAACATTCCATAACATGTTACACAAGATAGCCAGTAATAGTGATATATCATAGCATAGAAGTGTGTCAAATATACATCATCGTTGATCATAGGTTGAAAACCACCTTATGATCGGAAAAAATGATAATACAAAAAAGACATAAAATGTCGTGTGAGTCTACAAAAGCGATCATCCTATCCCTAGTTATGATCATGATAAGAAAGCACTGCTCGGGCCACTCTACAAAGGAACCTCCTAAAAGTTCCTGGGACCCCAATCACATATCGTTGTAACCTAAGTGGAATATCATCTATGCCAGTCTCTGGAATATCTACTGTCAAACACTCTAGATGATTTTCCAAGTCGGTCAGGATCTCTATAGATTGGTCTTGTGAGGCCGGTACTACTGCAACTGGGTGTCTCCTCTCATAAGGCTGGAGAGAAGTTGGTCGTCATGGACCCACATTTGCATTTAAAAGTTTTTATTGTTAGTTTTGGACGATTTAAAAAAACAAAAAATTAGTTAAAACTTAGAAAAGTGTTGAAAATGATTTTACCTTAATCATCCCACTACTCTCCTAGTGGAAGAGTCATGTCTGGGTCACCGTGATAATCCATCCTAGCATATGGAAAATCCTAAATCACGAAAAGTTGGTTTCTCAACCAACGAAAATACTTAGGCAGAAATCGAACAACCTTTCAACCCTCCTCAGGATGACGGGTCGTTACCGCAACCCAACGCATTATCCTAGGCTCTCGAGGAAGTCCAACCTCAATGGAAAGTTGTTGTGGGACCAGCATAGGGACCCTCTCTAGACCAAAGCTCACAACCAGGAAACCATATCTAAAGGTTTTTAGTTGTCCATTCTTTGCTCTAGTTAGTTGGCCTTTTACATTCACCAACACAACTTCGCACCAGTTGAAGATGGTACCTCGATAACAGTCTACTGTCATTCGCATTTGAGATCTGGTAGCTACATGCAATGCTGCACTCCCGCATAGTCTGGTGACAATGAATTCAATAACCTTAAGTTCAGGACGGGCGATAGTTTTAATATCGATCCGTTTTTCCTTTGTTTGATCATTTCAAAACTCCAATCAGAGACCAGCGACAGACTGGCCACCTGGCCTAGTCCCGAAAAGAGATAATCGTTTGCCTCTCTTGGGCAAACCAGTCAAGAAATATATGTCCTGTAGCTAAATTTTGAGCCGATGACCACCAATCATGAAACACTGGTCCTGTATGTTCCACCTTTCTACCAACCATTGCAAGAAGTCTACTTGGGCCCTCATTCTTGGTATGGCCCAGAATTTAAACAGTCTGCATGCTTTCAATGCCCATATTGTGGGTGGATGAATTAATGTGGCAAGATCCACATCCTCATGCTCGCGTTCCCACCAAATAAGCATTTTGTATGTCCTACATTGCAAAAAGGACGTATTAGAACAATTTAGTTCAAAAAATTTTGGGCAGAAATGGAGAAATTTGGAATTTTAAAACCTATTTTGTGAGGTCCGCACCTGCTAGTTAGAGACAGTGCATAGGTCCGCACTCGTCGTAAGCAATAAGTGCGGACCCACGACTTTTTTCTTTGAAGAAAAAATTTGGGGCCCGCAGGGGCCGCATGTTGCACCTACGAACCCCCTCCAACGTTTTTCTAAATCAAATTCTCTTTAAAAAATCAATTTTAAAGCCCTAAAATGAAGTGTAAACAGTTGAAATACAAGATAAGGATGATGTGGATTGCTTGGAGCTGACGGTTTTTTATTCCAACGGACGGATTTTCCGCAATATTCATAGGAAGTTTCTTACCCTAAAGCTCTCGCTTTTCACTCTGAAGTCAAACAGTAAAAATGAATTTACAAAAGCTCTTTTTATAAGCTTTTTTGAATAAATGAATTTTTAATTTATTTATTTTTCACTTTAAAAAGGTAACTTTTGATGCATTTTTATTTATCTTAAACAAGTATGAGTAATTTTTTGAGTTTTTGTGCAGAACATTGGATTTTTCAGGGAAAATTGATCATTTTCAACAGAGAGCATACTTTTTTCACTTTTTCTGACTCTCCCAAAATTTACGAAAAAGTGAAACATAGGAGTCCTCTTTAAGCTCTTTTCTAACTCATAAAATATGAAAAGATTACGGAGTTTTTCCTTTTTAAACTCGTTAAAACAGAACTAAAAGGACGGTCCACTTACAGCTCTTTTCTGACCGTATAAACATGAAAATATCGTCGGACTTTTGCCATTTCAAGTTTGATATTGGTTATACAACGACGTGTCTTTGATCGCTTTTTTACTTTTTTAGGTCTGAGCCACTAATTATGAAAAGCACTCCTTGATCGTAATGGTCAAGCGGTTCTCTCAAGTATTATTTTATACTTTTTTGGGCTTGGGGGACACAAATTTACGAAAAGGGACACCCATGGAGTTTCCTTAAGTTTTTCTTCTGACTCCCTAAAATTGAAAAACACCGAGTTTTTCCTGCACTGGACTCGTTAAAATTTAACAGTAAAGGACCTGTTCAATTTTAAACAGGAACGAACCACTCCTTCTTCGGGTTCAAATTTTAAACTAAGTTGGACTCATTTTAAGGATAAGCTTATAAGAAAGCAAATGTTATCCTCCTCAAGCTTGTCAAAAATAAATAGGTACTTGCTAGAAATGGTGGGGGAAAAGAGAGAAAAATGAACTCGTTTCTTACACTTTGTGTTTTAGAAAAGCAATTAACCACTCTTGAACACGATACTTTTATTCACCTGGGTTGGGAAATCCTTTGCCTAACAGTTAATCAAACCATATTGAAAGTCTTCAGCCAGTTTCTGCATATTAGCTTTGGGTCAATTGTCACCAAACCATCTACAGTGTCATTATGTGTTCAAGAGATTAGTTCAAATAAACCATTCATCTGCAAAATATCTGTCATCCATTTTGACCATCCCTTAGTTAGTCCTTGCCAAATATATTTCTTCAAAACTTGATCTATGATTTCGTGTTGTGGGCTTGTCTACGGTGGATCACTTTCTATCGACTTCAGCTCATGATCTCGAAAGATGATCTAGGAATCATCAGTGCCTTCGAATCTGCATGCCCTAATGGCAGGTTTCTCGCCTTCGACGATAGGTTGCATCATTGACGTTCGATCAAAGGATTCTATGACATGTTCGAAATCAACTCATCTATTCACATTTCATGGATTTTACTAAGTACTTTGAGAGCCATTGACATTACTGGTGGTTTCTCTCACACTTGTTAACAATTCACATCATTGACAGGTAATCAAGTGGTTTCTACCATGTTCGACTTCGACACATTCATTCACATGGATAGAATCGTACTAGTTTGGGAAGCATAAATCAAGACCCTTGATTTAGTTTCTACCATCCAGGCTGTGAGGAATTTTGTTATTCATTATATAGTGGACTATTCATAAACAGATGGTTGCGCCCATGCTGTGTCTAGATATGTCTATACTCTTGATGTATTACAAAATCATTCCTATATCAGAACAGTTTAGTCAGTTTTCTAGTTAGTTTTGATATGAGTATGGGAATGCCTACCTCAACGATGATATGTTCACATCTCTCTCTCTCTCTCTCTATAATAGATATATAGAATAATAATATATATAATTATATATTATATATATATATATATATATATATATAATATATATATAGATATTGCATTGAATGTTTTTATAGGTTCCAACTGGGGTGTCCATAGGATGATCCTTGAAATGATAAAGACTTCACTCTTCATAGATGACAAACTCTATCTTCATCTATTACAGACTTCGCACTTTAGGGGGCAATCTGTTGCACAAAAAATCATCACCTTGGCATTCTACAATCTGTGTGAGTCCATTATCACTCATACTTTCCTCCTTTGCAAGTCTTAAGCCTCAGTTCCTCATATCAAGCCTTGAAAATAAGAGAAAGTCTTTAAAAGTCTCTAAAACTTTGGTTCCACACTTTCTCTTAGCATTACCTGCAGTCCCGCACCTAATGGTCATGTTCCCTGTGCACCTGAGCGCTCTGTCTTTGTGTTATGGGTGCGGACCCCTGTAAAAGTTAAAAAGGCGTAAGTATATTCTTAAAAACTCACTTTGAGTCATTTCTAGAAGCTTTTGGAAGGAATCTTGAGGTGGCAAGTTCGCTTCCTTAAGGTTCATGCATCCCATACCTTAAGGAGCTAACCCCTTGATGTGTGGAGCTTATCCCTTTGAAGGAGGACTCTATCCCTTCATAGGTGCACCTGTAACCTCCTTCCTTTGCACTATAAAATGAAGCATTGGGCTGGTTACTGAGGAGGTTGAAAGTTGAATATTTTTGAGGTGAAATGCTGCTAGAACTTAGTCTTCCTAATTGAGCTTTTGTGAGGAGAGATTACATACCTCTTTGATCTCATTTGGAACAATGTGAGGCTTGTCAAAGTAAAGGAGATTCCTGTTTCGGACCTTGGGAAGAGCTTGTACAACATCAAGGTTGAAAAGGTTGTAAGGTTCTTCTATTTCAAGTTAATACAAATAAGTTTGTTTTTCTCAATAAGCTGTGTTTTATGGTTTATTTTATGGATTCCTTGATCACCATAATGAACATGATTTATGATATTATCTACGCAGGTGTTATTTGATGTGTGCTTGTTTGTGATTGCAGGTTCTCAAAAGGAAACTCTTTCGGACGATTGAAGGGTGGCTACTACAAACTAGCGTTGGACTTAAGGTAGGGCCTAAACACCTCTATAGTTTTTGTTATGAATCATATATGTTTAAAGAAATATAGATTTACTTGTCCTGCTTGTTGCTAGATATCTTTTGTTACTAAGGAGATCGACCTTGTCTCTAAGATCGATTTATCTGGCAAACATTGTGCTGGAGCCAAAAGTTTTGAAACTGTACAAACATCACTAGTAGACAAATTGAACAAACTAGATTCAACTTCATGCAATGGAGGGAGAAAATATGAATGATGATGTAAATCCTCCCATGGTTGATCCACTCCCATCATTGCTTCCAAAATTTCTTCTTCAGATGGTAACATTGTATCCAAGCAATCTAGCGCTGAAGAAGAATTGAGGGTCCAAGCCGAAGCCACATCACCATCTAACTCCTCTTGTGAAAAAGGAATGGGATGGTTTTCTACCAATTTAGCGATAAATTGATAACTAAGTTCCACTGCAGATATGGGGAATGCCATTCCACCTAGCTACCCTCCATCTAATGTGGTGGTAGATGAAGGTAAGGGCCAAGGGTCAGAAAAATAATGAGTTTGAAACAACTCCTTCCGAGAAGGTCCCTTAGGGGATGAAATTGTATTAATTCTAGATGTAGGAGGATGGAGGTCAAAAATACCCATTAACGAAGAGTACATCCCAACTCCTAAATTATCAATAGGTTGACGAGGATTATCCACCAATCGAACAATAGAATCCGAAGTTGCGTGGGAATCACCTTGAGAATACTCTAATTAATCAATTCTAACAATCCTCCCCTCATGAGGAAAATAGAGGATGAAGAATAATGATGAAACAATGGCATCCATCACATAAATAATTCCTACCTAAGAGGAGGTTATAATCCAAGTTCGTATCAATGATTTCTATCTCAATATTTACTACCTTTCCCCCAACATAGATAGGAAATGTCAGGATAATTTCATGCGGCCTATGAGAATGTCCATTAAATGTCATGAAAAGAGTGGGTGAAGGAATAATTGAATGTGATCCAATGGCCTTCCAGCATGATACAGAAATCACGCATGTGGAATCCCCCTCATCTATACCTGTCTGAAAAATATTGGTTTTTTAGTATGTGGACTTTATCTGGAAAGCCATATGGTGAGGAAGTCTCTTTTTGACGTTCATCATATCAAAGTGAGCACTAAAGAATTCTTTGGATCTATTGCACCAATGGTCGAGAGCAAAGTACTTCTTTGAGCAGGGCATGATTGAAGTACCTCCAATGCAGACATAGCACAAGGACTTTGAGCCAGATCCTCTACAATCGACTAGTTCTGCGCTGCCCTAGCATTAGGGTTAATAGTCGAGTGCTTTGTGGAACCTTTCGGTATCTGAGGTATAGACTTAATAGGGGGGCGCTCAATATGAAGTGATTTAGTGGCTGCAGGAAAAGATTTAGCCTTAGATGTTTCTGATTCACCATAATTGTGTGCTTGTGTAGTGGTGTCGATATGAGAGCTCATCATATAAACATTTGACAAGTTTTCCCCTTCCTGATTGCCCCCAGAGGAGATACCAGCATTAGAATTCGCGCTAGCAAGTAATTGCTACCCTTGGGGAAAAGGGTTAGTCAGAACATCTTGGGAAGTGGAGGACCCTTGTTGTACTAATAAGAGCTGAGTGTCTTGCATCTTGGGGCAGAGGTGAGTCAGATGATCTGCATTGCATAAATTGCATGGAAACTTTACCTTTTTCTTGGACTCTTTCCTACCCTCTCCAGCACCATTTTCGGGTTTGTTTGCATTGCCTTTCCCTTCTTGATTCTTCTTCTTACCTCAGCCCTTCCTCTTCCTATTGAATTGTTGATTTCCTTTGGGGTTAGAGGTCTGGACAATGTTTATAGAGGTACGTTGGGAAGGTGTAGGTGTAGACGGTGCTGCCTGGTTAGAAGAAGCAGTTTGTAGAGACAACTTCTATAATTGATTCAAAAGGTTCACAGTGTTAACATCAATCGATCTAACTATACCATCAGCATGGGGGCTTGGATTTGGTTTGGCTAAATCAACCTTATATCTAGGGGCATCAGGTAGAATTTTCTAAAGAGTCCCAGACTAAGAATATATTAGTTCTAATTGTTGGGCTTGGAAAATAGCCTGCTCTTTTGAATAACACTGGAAAGAGACACATCCTTTGAGATCTCAGGTTGTAATGATTTGAGAAACCATTCGAGAACGAACTCTGGTAGGATTTCATCTTTGATAAGCCTTTTCCTCCTCCTCCATTCCTGGATGTGATCCGAAATGTGATTTGTGGTGTCTTCCTAAAAGTTAGCTAGAAGTTAAGTTCTGGCTTCATATCGGACAAGCAACTGAAAATGGTTCAAAAAGATATTATCCAAATCACAGAAAGAAGTATAGGTGACCCCTGACAACTCTATATACCATTTGGCTGCATTTCAGTTACGGTGTGCTGAAATAACCTCAACCTGATCGAATCATCTATCAGGGAGTTGGATGAGCACCATAAGTGAAATGTGGTTATGTGGTCTCCTGGATCTTCACCACTTTTTCCTTCTAATTTTGGGATATCCGAGGGAAGTTTAGTTGGGATCGTAGGCCAAGTTGAATTGTACCGAATTGGATCATTTGTCAATTTAGTCAAGTCTAGCAAGTTTAGCATGGCTATAAAAGGAAGTCGTGGTGGACCTTGGGAATTCCATCCAGAGCGGGCAGGGTTCCCAAAGGTCTAAAAAGAATGGCCTGGATTTTGTAAAGTGCCAGGTTCCCTGAAGTAGCTGGTAGAGCCTATTGAACCAAACGGTGGACCTTGTGGTCTAGCAAAATTTGGAGTTTGACCGACTCCTATCGAAAATCCTCCATAACTAGTGAAGTTACCCCTTAATGAAGTATTGAAAGGAGTTGACAGCCCCTAATAAGGATTCCATGTGTTAGAAAAGGGTGGAAAATTCTGAAACGAATTAATTGAAGAATACGACACATTCCCTTGTTGGCCAAAAAATTGATTCCTAGCTCCTATCCCACTAATCATAGGGTTTGTCCAACTCTAGAAAGGGTTACTACCTTGACTTGTAACAGAAAAAGGCATTGACCCTACTGTCAGATTGGAATGTGGTATATGACCACTTCCAAATGGGAAACCCTGAAAAGAAGTCGATCCACTCATTATGTATGTAGAGGCAGTTGATGGTATATCCAAAGGAATTGAAAGAATCCCATCAGACGACATTCCATAAGGGAAAAATCGAAAACTTGATGCAGTGGTCTCAGAACTTCCACTCGTTGACAGAACGGAAGTAGACCTAGATATAGCCGTGCTGGGAGTAATAGAAGGGATGGAAATAGTTCCTCCTCCTTGTACATATATGGGAGTCTACATGCTCGCAACACTAGTCATAGAGACCATGCTTCCAGCAGTGGCCATCGAAGGAATAGATGTATGTAAACATGGGCTTGAAGTTCCCGCGTACAATAGATGATTAGGAGGAAGAGGAGAATTCGGAGTCGCAACTGACTTTGAAAGTTCTTCAACTTCGATACTATCTTTCGACTAAAAAAGTACTCGAGAAAGAATTGGTGTGCTCCTCTCTAGCTCTCTACTAGTGCTAGGTCTATCTTGTGAATCAATGACCCCAAGCGAAGGATCAATCTCTGATGCGCCTGCTGCCACTGGTTGAAAACCACTGGTAGAATTGCTCCTACGCCTTCTAGGAGAGGGCTCAGGACTTGTAGGTGATAGCCCATGAAGTCTCATAAACCATCGAGATGGTTGGTCAGACACTTTGAGTTATTTAAAAGATCTAATTAAAGACTCAAAAAATTATAGAGCTAGGCTGACTAGGAGCAAAGAACACTCACTAAAAAGTCCCTAAAGATATCAGCAATCAAACAATTCTTGAGTATTTCCACTCTGAGTGATTAGGACCAGACACCAAAATATAAGAAAGTTTATAAAAAGGGCCTTCCGAAAATAGACTGGGGTAATTACGCCCCAGGCCTACTAGCGAAGGTATTGAGGTAGTTATGTTGACCTCCAGACAATAGCCTTTTCGGGTGCAAGCCCCCAAGCTTTGCAAGGGTGCCCTCCAGAAGTATTGTTGAATGTGATACAATGTCAACCTTAGGTGCCACAGGATTCCCCTCCGTAGCCACCTGTGTGGTCCCTAGGATAAGCAATTATGGTCACCAACTCGTATCAGAAGCCGGGCGGAACAATCGTGAGGTAGGATCTGATAAGTAAGAGAGGGGGCATCTCTCATCCTCATCTTCACTCACCCTTGTGCTTTACTCTCAGTTACAGAGCTTTCTTGGTCTTCCTAATGCTATTGGATTTCGCTCATTAATAAAACTTCTATGTTTTGTAATTTTTAGCAGCCTTGGAGATTTAACTCTCCTCTCGCCTAATCCAAGGCCCTAATAAAACTAAACTTGTTGGTGTATTCTGATGACAATACAAAAGTTCTAGTTTATTTTAATTAATCACTTGATTTTAATGGCTTTTTCTTTAATTCAAGGGTATAGATGGAAGTGAAACCAATGATGTGTGTATGACACAACAGAAATTAATGAAAAACTAACTACATGAATGCCATCATTTTTTCTTCGATGAAAAGAGATCTCTATATGGGTTCTACGAAACTTCCAAAAAGCAAAGTACTTTTTCTTTTCTTTTCTTGAAACACACTTCACATATCCAAAAACTAAAGACTATGAATGTTTTAACAATGCAAACTACCCTAATGCAAGATATAATGGAGATGCAAGATCCTAAATCACTCAAAAAGAAAAAGAAATTTTTTACAACTAACAATGAGCCAAATAAAGTACTTAAGAGGATACAAATTTTGAATGCAAAATTCTCTCCAAACAAGAAGGACAACTTGAAGAAAGATTGCAATTCACTTTCAACAACAAAAAAAGAAACCAAAAACCAAACTTGGCAAAAGAAAAACAAAAACAAAGTTTTTTGAGATCTTTTCTTTTTAAAGAAACAACCAAAAACAACTTTTTGAAATCACCCAAAATGCTACTAAAACTCAAAGATCAAAAAGAGAGCACGAGGACTCTTTACAAGTTACAAACTTGAAAATGAATGAAAACTTGAACAAAAAGACTTCAACTTGTGCAAAACGATCCAAATAGCAGCAAAGAGTTTGAAAAACTGACCAAGAAGCCAGGAAAGAAATACTTCCAAATTCGTCAAAAAGAGTTGCAAAAAGCAAGAAAAGCTATGAGGCCACAAAATGAAGGAAATCAAAGCAAGTAGATCTGAAATCCGAGCTTGACACTAAAACCGAAAACAATTTTGTGTTTTGGAGGACCAGAACAACCAAGAACTTTCGAACGAAATCTTATGTGCCAAAACACTAATTACAAATTCGCTAAAAAGCAAACCTAGGCCAAATATTTTCAATGAGGAAGAGACTTCAAAATAGTAAGCTTGTAGAATAATTAAATTCTTCAGACGGACATTGACCACATAGAGACTAAAATGACCAGGCAACAAATCTATCTGGGCAGAGAGATTTGAAAAAACAACGCAAAAATTTGCATACACGATTGTGTTCAAACACAGAAGCGTGCACACGCGCTTCTGACAAAGGAAACTCATGTACACGCGGGTTCACTATATAGAAACAAGCGTCTATATGCTAGTGTAAACAAAGTAAAAAGCATATACAAAGATTTACAAGAAAAAAATAAAAAACGAAGTCTGATCTAGAAGATCAGACTTAAAGCTTGAGACTCTAGTAGACCAAATAAGACTGTAAAAGCAAGAAAACCAAAGACTGAGCCCTAATTGATAATGAACAACCCAAACTAGGAATAACAAGATTTTTATCCCCAGTGGAGTTGCCAATTCTATTTTGGGTGGAAACACCGTAGGGCTTTGGGTTAGAACCCCAATGGAGCATAAACAAACTACAACAAGAAACACCCATACAGCTCAGGCAAAATTCTTATGTAATCAAACTACATAAGAGCGACCATACCAAGATTTCCTTCATTCGAGTATGTCCCACAGGGTTCAGACCCTCTGCAACTCCCAATGTTCTTCAAACTTTAAAATCATTCAGTTCGAACATACATAGCAGTGTAGAAGTAAAGCATATTCACGAAATTGACTGTATATCATATAAACAAATGACTGATCATACGTCAAAACATCATTCACATATGAATTAAAACATAATTTGATGCATAAACATAGTTAATTTCGGAAACAAGAAAACATTTCTTTTATTGCAGTAAGCTATAAATAACATGGAGAGAATTCACCTGAGTCTTCTTCTTCCGGCTCCAAGTGGAACCGTCCTCCAGATTCATCATATCTCAACCTTCAACAATCTTCTTCAATAACCAATACCATGATATCTCAAGGAAACAAGGGTTTCCTGAATCTTGGGGAAGTGCATAAGACACAGGGATGAATCAGACTCAGTTAGAGATAATCTCAGTATAATAAATCTATCTCTTCTCCTCCTTAAGACTTTCCCATAGAAGTCTATTTATACTTCTCCCAATTAGTCTTTTAGTTGGGAAATAATTGGGCCACGGGAAATAGGAGGTACTCAATAGGTAAAACCCATGAACTCCTCCCATAATTAAGGAAATTCAATTTTTTAAAGTGTTTTAATACATATATGTGGGTTGGGTATTGACTGACCCGCATGTACTTGGTTTTATCTCAAGGCAAAGTAGCATACAGGAAAATAAACATTGTTTGTAATATATTTGGACCAAGTCTGGAAGGAGGGGTTGCCCTAGGCCATAAACAAAGCATCAAAAATACCAAGAGTGGTAAATGGTGCTATAACATTTGGCTTTCTAGGACTTCTTTTGTCTCTGGGTGCTGCAAATGAGACAACTTGAGCTATTTCTTGAGGGCTGCTATGTCCTCATTCTTCTTTTTAATTAGTTTCTTTGTGCCCTTTACATCACTTGGGTCATGGCCTAGTTTAATAACCAAGTCCTCCAAGGACTTTATCCTCATGTCTTTAGCCTGTGGAGAGGTTCTCTCTAGCTTGAATTGAGTTGTTATATTGTCTAATGAATCCTGCAACTTGTAAGCAGCCATGGCCTTTGCTGTGAGGGTGGAGTAGATCATTTCTCCAGCCTGCTTGTGAAATTCAATCTGATCAATGGGATGAACAACCCTGGCCAAGACCTCAAAATTGGTCTTCTTGTAGTTTGTCGAGGTCTTCGATTGTTGTATAGTGGGCTGTAAGAATTAGACCTACATTTTTCCTTCTTTGATGTCAAAGACTGACATCAGTCTAGTCTGGTTTGGTGGTGTGAGCTTGAGGTATTGGGCATATGTCTCTACCTTTAGTTTCTCATTCCTCATCTTTAACTCTTTAAATCTGTCTTTGATGTCCTTTTCCTTGTTAGCTGGCCTGACATAGGAAGAGATCTCCATACTCGGCTGTCTATCTATCAACTGTGTGTTGGATGTTGACGGTTGTTGTGTTTCCTCTGATGCTGCTGCTTCTTTACCTTTTTGTCCCATCGCCTCAGCGCCAATTATTTCTTCTGATTCAATGTTATCCTATTGTTCAAAGATAGGATTCACTTTGGGCCTCTTGCTTGGCTCAACCAACTCATTAGTAGTTTCCATGGCAAAGCTAGATGCCTCATCCCTGCTCCTTTTAGGATTCTTCTCCTCATTTATCGAAGTCTGTATGATAGGAGGAATGTTCATTTTTCCTCCTTGTTTTGGAACCTATAGGAAAGAGTTGTGATCAAATTGTCTCTCCAAATCAATAAGTGTGTTCTCTACATCCACAATAGTGTTGTCCATGTAATTCAAGGTGTTCTCCACCCACTCATCCTGGTTAGCAAATTGTTCAATGTCAGGCCTTGGGTGGTGGATGTATGCTCCCAACTTGACCTTGAGTCTAAGTTTTTTTATGGCCCCATGAGGGTCATAGTGCCACATGAAACTGTTTCTGAATTTCATTAGTTGAAGTAACCTATCGGCCTCTGGTCCTACGTCTCTGTTGCTGCAAATAAATGGGTCCATTTGCTTCTTGACTTTGAATTGGGTTATCTTCTTATAAGTTAGGAAGTTGATCTCATCAGAGCTGATGATTTTCCTGAGGTACTCAAGAGAAAATATCCTCATAGGGAGGTATTTGGGCAACTTGTTGGGGACTAGCTCAGAGCCATAAATCCTGATCTCAGTGTAGTTTTGGTACAAGTACCAATCTCCCACCTTGCTGTTCTTGGCCAATTGCAGTACTCTCTTAATCTATGGGCTGATTATAGCTGAGTCTCAGAAGTCAGCATGTTCATGACTAGGTACACAAAAGAGTCTATGAAATCTTTGTAGGTGAATGATGTGGAAAAATTGTGGACCAAGGGTGTCCAGTAGATGACTGATCTCTCCTTTCCCTTGGTGTCCAATTTTGGATCCTCAAAGGGAACTTATCTGTCTTTTAATACAGGAACATATGAAACAACACTAAAGAGTATTTGAAAACTCTTTCAGTGGGCAGTCTAGTGAACTGTTCATGCATTATGTCTGTAATGAACTAGGCATAATCATAGATAATAGTAGGAGGCTTGCTTGGAGTGAAAATGGATAAGAAGGCCATGATGACCTCATCCACATGCTCATCTGATGTGTATCCTAGGATGGATGAGAGCATGGTGATTATTCTCCTACGAGTCTCTGAAAAAATAGTGGCAACATAGGGAGGAATGTATTTAGGAGTATGTCTCTCGTCAATGATAGAATTATGGAATATTTGTTTGATTTTGACTGGATCTAGTGTGATGTATAGGTCCAACAGGTTTCCAATGGAAAAAGGAGTCAGATCAGAACTAGGTTTGATTTGCAACATTTGGTTGATGGATTCAGTAGTAATGGTGAATAATATCTCATGGTTTGGTTCCTTAATAGCCCTATGGCTTGGAACATAACAGGCATGACAAAAATTTACTATGTCTGGGAATAGGTGAACTTCTGGGAATGTATACTTGGGAAAATTGGATTTCCAAAGGTTGATGTCATCATCATGGTTTAGGAACCTATCCTTAGTCCAGCAGTGGATTCTCAGAAGGTGGCCTGGAGTTGTTGTGTCTTTAATTTGGAAATCCCTGTCTGCCAGGGCCAAATGGTCAATGTCCAGGTGAGGGGTTGTGACCGGTCTAACATCCAAAGTGGTTGGGGCAGTGTTACACTAAAATTTGTCACCATGACTATTTGCAGTTAGTATGGCTCCATCAACAGTCATACTATCCTCCTTGGCAAGCCTTATACCTCTGCTCTCCATGTCAAACTTCAAGAAAGAGAGAAAGTCATTAAAAAACATGTTTAT
>APFE031324038.1:41722-60672 GCA_000404065.3 Pinus taeda | reverse complement strand
CCATCCAATCACTGGTGGTGCTCCCTATATGACCCCACTGCACGGGCTACCCTACACAAGAACCTCCTAAAAGGTCCTAGGACTGCGACTACATAGCGCTGAAGCCTGATAGGAATATCATCTATGGTAGTCTCTGGTATATCTGCCATCAGACGCTCTAGATCCTGCTCCGAATTAGCTAGCATCTCTGCAGCCGCGTCCTGTGGGACCAGTACCGGTGCAACTGGATGTCTCCTCTCGAAAGGCCGGAGATTGGCTGGACGCCGTGGACCTACATCTGCATTTTGAAAATTTTACTGTCAGTTTTGAGACGATATTTAAAAACAAAAAATATAGATTAATTTAAAAAACTTGTGAAAAATGAAAATACCTCTGTCATCCCATTGTTCTCCCTGTGGAAGAACCACGTCCGGATCTCCACGAAAATCCATTCCGGCATAAGGAAAATCCTGAATGGAAAAGACCTGGTTCTCCAACCAGTGAAAGTAACTTGCAGGAAATCGGATGACTCCCGCTCTCTCATCAGGATGCCGGGCCATCACCGCAACCCATCGCATCAACTTCGGCTCCCGAGGAGGCCCAACCTCAACTGTGAGATGCTGTAGGATCAGCATCGGAACTCTCTCTAAGGCAAAGCTCACAACCAAAGGCCCATACCCAAAAGTCTTTGATTGCCCGTTCTTTGCCCTAGTCAGCTAGCCCTTCATATTGGCCAGCACAGCATCGCACCAGTTGAAAATTTTGCCTCGGTAGCAATCAATCGCCATCCGCATTTGGGACCCGGTGGCAAGGTTTAAAGCGGCTGCGCCGCAGAGTCTGGTAACTATAAAGGAAATCACCATAAGTTCAGGTCGGGATATGAATTTGATTTCGATCCCCTTCTCCTGGTTCTGATTGTTGCACCACTCTAGCTGGAGGCTAGCAAGGGATTGGCCACCCGGCCTAGTCCCGAATAGAGACAGGTGCTCGCCCCTGTTACGAAAACCAGTGAGAAAATATATGTCTGAGGGCTCTATCTTGAGCTGGTGCCCTCCGATGTAAAAGCACTGATCCTGGACGTTCCACCTTTCGACCAGCCACTCTAAGAATGGCACCTGGGCCCTCATGCCAGGTATGGCCCAGTATTTGTAAAGATCGCATGCCTTTAAAGCATCAATGGAAGGTTGATAATTAATTGTGGCCAAATCAACATCTTTGTGTTCTCTTTCGCGCCAATCAAGCATGGTGGGCAATCTACACACCAAAAAACATGCATTAGAATTCATCAAATCAAAAAATAATGGTTGAATCTTCAGTTTGGGTTTTGTAAATCCACTTTGCGTGGAGTACGCACCCCGCCTTCAAAAACAGAGCGTGGGTACGCAGCTGTGCTAAAGGTAGGTTGCGTAACCCGACCATTTTCCCATTAAGGAAAATGTCGGGGTACGCAGGTTACCCATGGGATACCTGCGTACCCCGAAAAGCGCATCTCAAAACCCCAAAGCCCCCAAAAAATCAAATTAGGGCTTAAAATGAAATTCTAACTGGATGAAAATAAAGAGGAGGATGTTGTGAAATACTTGAAAGAGACGACGCTCGATTCCGACGGTCGGATTCTCCGCAAAGTCCACAGGAAGTTTCTTGCCAAAAGCCCTTTTCTCTCCCTCAACAATAAAATGGTAAAAATGACATGGTAAAAAGTCTTTTTATAGGTTTTTTGGATAAATAAATGTTAAATTTGTTTATTTTTCACCATGGAAGGAAATTTTTCAATGTATTTTTGCCTACCTTAAATAGGTATGAGTAATGTGTTGTTTTTGTGCAGGACAAAAGGATTTTCAGGGAAATTTGTCATTTTTCATGAACCAAAACATCAGAGTCATCTTTTAAGCCCTTTTCTGACTCCTAAAATATGAAAAGATTGTCGATCATTTCTTTTACACTCGTTAAAACGGAATTAAAAGACGGTCCCCTTATAGCCCTTTTCTGACCGTAAAAACAGGAAAAGATTGCCGGATTTTTGTCGTTTCGAATTCGATACTGGAAATAAAACGACGTGTCCTTGATTGCTTTTTACTTTTCAGGTCAAAGACACTAATCATGAAAGTACTCCTTGGTTGCAAGATCAAGTGGTTCTCCTAGGTATTATTTTATACTTTTTCGGGCTTAGGAGACACAAATTTACGAAAAAGTCCAATCTGGAGTCTTCTTAAGTTTTTCAGACTCTCTAAAATTGAAAAATGTCGAGTTTCTCCTATACTGGACTCGTTAAAATTTCACAGTAAAGGACCTGTTCAATTACAAACAGGAACGGACCACTCCTTCTTAGGGTTCGAATCAAAACTAAGTTGGACTCATCCGAAGGATGAGCTTATAATCAAGCATATGTTATCCTCCTCAAGCTTGTAAAAAATAAAGAGGTACTTGCCAGAAATGGTGGGGGAAAAGAGAGAAGAATGAGCCTATTTGTTATCCTTTTGTCTCAGAAAAAACCTTATTACCACTCTTGAACACGACACTTTTTCTTTCACCTGGGTTGGGAAATCCTTTGCCTCACAGTTGATCAAACCACATTGAAATTCTTCAGCCGAGTTCCGGGTATTAACT
Organism: Pinus taeda; assembly: GCA_000404065.3. Lineage (NCBI taxonomy): Eukaryota > Viridiplantae > Streptophyta > Pinopsida > Pinales > Pinaceae > Pinus > Pinus taeda. Next base: position 58,086 of record APFE031324038.1, on the reverse strand, counting down.
TTGAGTCATTAGTCACCAAGCCATCTGTTGTGTCATTATGTGTTCAAGAGGTCTGCAAACAAAAAATTCAATTGTAAAATACCTATCATCCATTTTTATCATCCTTGAGTCAGTGCTTACAGCAACATTTCTTCAACTTGAAGTATGATTTCGTGTTTTGTGCTTGCCTGCGACGAGTCTCTTTCTATCGACATCAACACATTATATAGAGAGATGACTTAGAAATCATCAGTACCTTGAAGTCTGCATGCATCATTGGTAGGTTTCTCGCCTTCGACGTCAGTTTACATCATTGACTTTCGATGGAAGGACTCCGTGAAATTTTCGACATCGACTCATTCATTCAAATCTCATGGATTGTACTGGGTACTTTGAGAACCATTGACATCACTGGTGGTCTCTCTCACGCTTGTTAACAGTTTACATCATCAACTGGTAATCAAGTGGTTTCTACCATGTTCGACATCGACTCATTTATTCGCATGGCTAGAATCGTACCATTTCGGGAAGTAGAAATCAAGACCCTGGATCTAGTTTCCACCATCCAGGCTGCGAGGAGTTTTGTATTCATTATATAGTAGACCAATTATAAAATAGATGGTTGCGTCCATACTGTGTCTACATGAGTCTATGATTATGATGTACTACGAAATCATTCCTGTATCAGAGTAGTTAGTCTGTTAGTTAAAGTTTTGATCTGAGTATGGGAATGCCTACCTCAGCGATGATATAATCTTATACATGTATTTTGTGTTAAAAATTGCAGGTTCTGACTGGGCTCTCCACAAGATAATCCTTGAAATGATAAAGTACTTCACCCTTCCTAGATGATATAAAACCCTAATCTATTACAGGCTTCGCACTTTAGGGGGCAATCTGTTATGCTAAAATTTGTCACCATGACTATTTGCAGTTAGTATGGCTCCATCAACAGTCTTACTATCCTCCTTGGCAAGCCTTATACCTCTGCTCTCCATGTCAAACTTCAAGAAAGAGAGAAAGTCATTAAAAAACATGTTTATCTCAGGGTACGCAGGTTCTCTCTACCTTGCCTGCGTGTACGCACCTAAAGTTCATAATACTTGCGTACTTGTACGCTCTGTGTGTCAAGGGATGGGTGCGTACTCCTGTAAAGGTCAAAAGGCGCGAGTTTCATCTTAAAAAAGTTACTTGTGGTCAAATCTAGAGCATTCTAGAAGCTTGTTTGACATGTCTTGAGCGCCTCCAGATGGTTCATGTATCCCTATTAAAGAGGAACTTATCCCATCAAGAGAGGAGCTACCCCATCCAAAAGAGGGGCTTATCCCATTGATGTTGGACCTAATTAACTTCCTCTAGAACACTATAAATACAAGCATTGGGCCAGAGGAGAGAGGTTGAAAGCTGAACATTCCTAAGGGTAGATGTTGTTGAAATTAGGACTTCCTTGTTGAAGCTTGTGAGGAGAGATTCCCATCCTTTCTTGTTTCATTTGGAAGTGGGTGAGCTTATCAAAGTAAAGGAAAACTCTTGCTGGACCCTGGGAGGAACGTGCACAACACCAAGGCTCAGGTTGTAATGGTTTCTTTTGTTCCCTATTAATACAAATAAGTCCATTCTTCTCAACAATTTGTTATTAATGAGTTGTTTCATATACTCCTTGGTCTGTATGTTGAATATGTTTTATTTTATGAGATATTCAGGTGCTATTTAATCGTTTGATTGTTAGTGAATGCAGGTTTCGAAGTGAAGGAGGAGCTCATCCGGATCGACGAGGCTGGACTACTACAACAGCGTTGGACTACAGGTAGGATCTAAACACTTGATTTCTTGTATGGTAAATGCATGTTTAGAGAAGGATTGCTCTTAATTGTCTTGTTTGTCACTAGAAAGTCTTAGGCTTCTAGGGAGGTTGGTTTTGTCCACAAGATTAACTCTTTCTGAATGATAGGCAGCCATCTTTGTGATAATATAAGGGAATTATGCTTATACATCTTGTGAAAATGATCTGAAAATCCCTCGTGAGTGACCTTAGTTAATTAATTAATGAATGAAGGTATTACAGACTCATGTGTTGGTGTGTGTCTATGTTATCTTAGGCAACGGATCAATTAGATTTCAAAATACACAGACACTAGAAAATGGAAAACGGTAAGAGAAACACAGCAAGAAAAATAGAACACAACAAATTAATAAGGAGTTCACCCAATCCTCCTGGGCTACGTATTCGGTCCAGCTTTTCAGTGGTGGCCTTCTTTTATTGTGTCTTTAGTAGAGTTTTTACAATGAGGAGCTCAATCCGAGTCTCCTGAAATAGATGATGCTTAGTAGGTTGGTTCTTGGATTCCCCAAGCCACTAGAGTGCACAAACTCTTCCTAACCAAGTCTCGACCTCAACTGGTCTGAATAGGATGAGTCCAATTTGGTACTCAGTTCCCAACAGATATCCTCATAGGAATTGCTTGAACCTCTCAAGCCTTCTGTCTGCTCGATGTTGCCTCAGTTCTGTAGGTCAGCTCGACTCTTTGCATCTGCTTCTGTCTCTTCTATCTCCTTCTTCATTGTTCTCTTCTTTCTTATAGTGCCTCCTGATTTTCTCTGTCTATGCGTTCATGGCTTAAAGCCAATACGTCTCATGGCTATTCATTTCCTCTTCCACCCCTTAGAATTGCTTGCTGTTGTTCACTTGGAATTCCCTACCTCTGTGTCATCATCACTGTGTAACATCTCACAGGGAAGTGGCCACTTGTCCTCTCACGAATTGCACCAGCTCTTCCTCAAACGGTTCGGTATTTTGGTTACCTTTGTGTAATGATTACTCTGCCAACTCAGCGGTCAAATCGAACTTCAGAATTTTATTTGTTGCAGCTTAATTCTCCCTCCAAATCTGGTCATTCATGGGGTGCAATCTCTGTCGTTAGATTTGGAGCCCCTAGATCCTACAGTGTTTGCTCTTATCACGCGGTTTACTTGCTCGGACGTTAGCCCACGATGAGAGGCGGTTTTCTCTCTCATCCGCTGGACATGCATCATTCGTTGTATGGCATCGCTAGGTCTCTTGAAAATTCCTCTTACTGCCCAAAATGCCTCCGATATTCTGCTGGTTTTGGAATGTGGGACCCGCCTTTCACTTTAGTGCTTTTCCCATGGTTTTTGGCTTTTCCTTGTGATCGAGAGCTCGGGGCCTTTCCATTTTGAGGGGTTTTCCCATCAGAAACAACCTCTATTTTCTAATCTGGACTTCCTAACTGCTAGTTTACGCCCTGTGTGGTCTCCATGGGCCTCGGTCAACGCTCTTTGATTGAGGTCCTCGTCATTCCTTATTGGCTACAAACTGCCACTATCCAAAGGTCTTCTTGATAGCTCTTCTTCACAAGTTTGAAGTCTATCCTGATTTGATATAGTCATAGAACTCTAATAATTTTCATGGATCCAATTCGGATCATAGCCTTCCCACTGAAAAAGCTTTTGGACCACCAAAACTTGGTTTTCAAGCATCGACTAAGTGAGGGTACAATTGTCTTACTTGTCCAATCTCTATCCACTTTACACTGCTCGGCTTTGAACCTTTGAGCCCAACTCTGAGGTACTCAACATCTCCATTGCACGTCATCCTCACCTTCCTGTCTAGAACTGTGTCTTCCTGCAATTCATTAAGATATTTAGGTAACAGGTCATCAATAGAAGGCAATTGACTCTGCTCTTTGGGATCCTCAATTAGTGAAGGTTCAAATAGTCTCAAGCAATCTACATTTACATCTGAGTAGATGTGCTTGTAAGCTGGTAGATCAAGGTGAAAAGCATTCTCACCAATTTTCTCAAGTATCTTGAAAGGTCCATACCTGATAGGCTTTAGCTTTTTTCCTTCACCTTGCATTCTTTCCTTATTGATATATAGCCAGACTTGGTCTCCAACTTGGAAACTATACTCCATCCGATGCTTGTCATGCCTGGCCTTGTATTTGGCTTGGATCTTTTGCAGTTGTTCCTGTACTACCTAGTGGATCTCTTGGATTTGTTCAATGAACCTAGTTTCCATGTCCATATCATTGTGTCCCTCAACTGTGGTGTCTTTACCAAAGAAAAAATCCAAAGGAGACCTTAGTTTGAAACCAAAACAAGTCTCAAAAGGAGATCTCTATGTAGAAGAATGTTTTTCTCTATTGTAAGCATGTTGCACATAACATAAATGTTCATCCCAAAGCTTAGGATGCTTGCTACAATATCCCCTGAGTAAATGGGTCACTTTTTTGTTAACTACTTCAGTCTAGCCATCGGTTTGTGGATGAAAAGTTGTGCTTTTCTTCAGTTTGGTGTCCATCAGTTCCCACAAACTTGACCAAAACTTCCCCACAAATTGGGTACAATGGAAGTGGGTAATCCAAAATGAACCGATACATGTTGAAAGAACAGTTTTGCAATTTTTTTAGTTGTAATCTGTTTATTACAAGGTATCAAAATACACATTTTGCTGAACCTATCCACAACCACATATAAATAATCATGACCTTTCCTAGATTTAGGAAGTCCTCCAACAAAATCCATGGAAACACTTTCCTAAGGGTGAGAAGGAATTGGTAATGGAGTGTACAAGCCTGGTTTTCTATTGCTGGACTTGCTTTTAGCACACATAGTACACCCTCTTACATATCTAGAAACTGTCTCATTCATTTTTGGCCAATCACAAAATCTTTGTAGCTATGCAACTATTTTACTTGCCCCAGAGTGACCTGATATTAGAGAAGTGTGTGCTTCTTGAATTATCTTTACTCTTTCAATTTGTGGAATGCATAGCCTCCCACAATGATAGAAGAGTTGGTCCTTTACATGATAATCCAATTCTTCTATTCATTTGCCTTGACTTAAAGTTGCACATACATTTTAAAAGTCTATATCTTGAGCATAATGTTCAATGTAGCTCTCATGTAACACAGAATTATGCTTAAGTATAGTAGATGCATTTATAATGGGTCTAGATAACATATACACAACTTTATTGTGTATGCCCTTTTTATATCTGATGACTAAATGAAACTGTTGTAGAAAACCCATCCACCTATAGTGTCTTGATTGTTGCAACTTAGTTTGGGAGTGTAGATATTGAAGTGGTTGATGATCAGTATGTACTACTGTCTCTTTGCCCATTAAGTAATGTTTCCACTTTTTCACACTATGTACTAATGCATACAATTCTTTATCATATGTAGGATAGATAACTACTACATAATTAAATGTCTTAAAATGATAACATATGGGTTTACTGTGATGTGTCAACACTGGTCCCATGGCATAGTCACTGGCATCAGTTTGGATCTCAAATGGTCTTTGAAGATCAAGCAATGCTAGTACAGGTGTTCTACTAATCTTTTCTTTCAAGGTGTCGAAGGCTTTCTGCTATTTGCCTCCCCACTGAAACACCTTGTTCAATCCTGTTAAAGCATGTAAGGGAGCTGCAATTAAGGAAAAGTTAGAAATAAACTTTCTCCAATATTGTGTTTCTCCTAAGAAGCTTCTAATTTCTATAGCAGATTTGGGTTTAGGCCAATTCATAATGACTGCCACTTTAGAGGGATATATCTTCAATTCACCACCCCCTATTATATATCCCAAATAATTTAGAGATGTTTTGCCAAATTCACATTTTGAGAGTTTAACATAAAGTTTTTCTCTTTTCAAAACATCCAGTGTCTGCTTAAGATGATTTAAATGTTCTTCCCATGTTTTTCTAAATATCAGAATGTCATCCAGATACACCATAACAAAATCATCATGAAAAGGTATGAGTACATCATTCATTAATCTCATGAAAGTAGCACGAGAATTAGTTAAGCCAAAAGGCATAACAAACCACTAATACAATCCCTGCTTTGTCTTGAAAGCATTCTTCCATGCATCTTGTTCTGTAACTCTGACCTGGTGATATCCACTATGCAAGTATAACTTGGAAAAATAAACAGCTTCTTTCAATTGATATAAAAGATCATCTATGTGAGGAAGGGGATAACGATTTTTTATTGTTATCTTATTCAGTGCTTGGTAATTAATGAACATTATCCACGAGCCATCTTTCATTCTCACCAAAATGATTGGTGACACACATGGTGATGTGCTAGGTCTGATGAACCCCTTCTCGAGCAACTCCTGCACCTGCTTCTTGATTTTAGTATTCTATAAAGCGGACAACCTCTTATACTGGTGGCTGCAATAGTTATTTCATCTCCTGAGTCTGACCCCAAATCTTTCTAAATAGCTGCAGTAGTATTCTTCTTCTTGCCCTCGAACTTCTTAGGTCTAAGCTCCAGATGCAGAATCCAACAATGCTCATCATCATTCCCATCCCTCTTATAGTGAGTGCATGAAGACTTGCTCTTCTGTGCAGTGTTAGCCTTCCTTGCTTTCCATTTCTATTTTATTTTCTCCTTATTCTTGCTTTCAGTGGGTTGGGATGATCCCCCAACTTCTGGACTTCCATTATTTCCTCTAGCTTCTAGATGAGTAGCTTGTACAGATACCTCATCTATACTAGTGGGATTGAACATGAGGACAATGTGCCTCATGTAGCTATAGAGACCACCAATGTACTTCAACAGAGTCTCAGGTGTTCTTAATGAGATTCCTAGAATCAATGCTCTCTTTCTAAATTCTTGGGTGTAACCTTGTACACTTTTCCCTTTCAACTGTCAAAGAGTTTGCCAGCTCATCATGGCTTACTGCATGTAGGCCAATGGATAGAACTACCTTTTGATTACAGAAACAAATTCACTCTAGACAGAAATGGTATTACCATGTCTTTTCATGTTAGCTTGGGTCCTGCCTTCCCACCAAACCAAGGCAGTGCCTCCAAGGTGTAGGCTTGCCAGCTGAATCTTGCTCTTGTCTAAATCATACTCTGCACTCTGCAGTAAACATCAATTTGTCTAATCCAATTGTCCAACTTTTCTGCATTCAAGTCTCCATCATATATAGGTAAATCAAATTTAACATCTAGTTTAATCAAAGATGTCTTCATTTTATGTTCAGGGCTATCAGGAGGTATGAGAAAGCTTTCTTCTTTCCCTTTGCCTTTTGAGTGGTCATGGAGGAGAGACTCATCTTCTCCTTTGTCTTATTTGGAGCCTCATGAATCTTCATCTTTATGTTTTCTAAAGTCCTTGTACATTTCCTCTACCATGGACCTTATGGCTAGGAAACTATCTATGAATTGAGAGTTTGGCCCCACAGAACCTTCCTCTGACATTGTCTTCTGAGGATTGAATCTCCTAATTTTAGGATTAGTTTTGACCAACTCTCCTTCTCCTAATTTGAGCTTTGATCTAGTTAGCATTCAACAGCTAAAACCAACACAAGCTTGTCTAACCTTGATAGCCTAGAGCTCTGATACCACTTGATCTGAAAATCCCTCGTGAGTGACCTCAATTAATTAATTAATGAATGAAGGTATTACAGACTCATGTGATAGTGTGTGTCTATGTTATCTTAGGTAATGGATCGATCAGATTGCAAATACACAGACACTGGAAAATGGAAAATAGTAAGAGAAACATAGCAAGCAAAACAAAACACAACAAATTAATAAGGTGTTCACCCAATCCTCTTGGGCTATGTCTCCAGTCCAACTTTTCAATGGTGCCCTTCTTTTATTGTGTCTTTAGCAAAGTTTTTACAATGAGTAGTTCAATCCGAGTCTCCAAAAACAGATGATGCTTAGTAGGGTGGTTCTTGGATTCCCCAAGCCACTAGAGTGCACAAACTCTTCCTTACCAAGTCTCGACCTCAACTGGTCTGAATGGGATGAGTCCAATTTGGTACTCATTTCCTGAAAGATATCCTCACAGGGATTGCTTAAACCTCTCAAGCCTTCTGTCTGCTCGATGTTGCCTTAGCTCTACAGGTCAGCTCAGCTCTCTGTGTCTGCTTCTGTCTCTTCTGTCTCCTTCTTCATTGTTCTCTTATTTCTTTTAGTGCCTCCTGATGTTCTCTGTCTATGCGTTCATGGCTTAAAGCCAATACATCTCATGACTGTTTGTTTCCTCTTCCGCCCCTTCGGATCGCCTGCTGCAATTCGCTTGGAATTCCCCACCTCTGTGTCATCGTCACTGTGTAACATCTCACAGGGAAGTGGCCACTTGTCCTCTCACGAACTATGGCATTTCTTCCTTAAACAATTCAGTATTTCGGTTACTCTTGTGTAATGATTCATCATCCAACTCAGCGGTCAAATCGAACTTCAGACTTTTATATGCCATAGCTTAATTCTCCCTCCAGATCCGGTCATTCATCGGGTGCAATCTCCATCGTTAGATTTGGAGCCCCCATATCCTACAGTGTTCGCTCTTATCACATGGTTGACTTGCTCGGATGTTAGCCCGCGATGAGAGGCGATTTTCTCTCTCATCCACTAGACACACGTCGTTCACTATATCGCATCGCTGGGTCTCCTAAAAGTTCCGCATACCCCCCAAAATGCCTCCAATATTTCGTCGGCTTTGGAGCATGGGACCCGCCTTTCACTTTAGCGCTTTTCCCATAGTTTTGGTTTTTCCTTGTGACCGGGAACTTGGGGAATTTCCATTTCGAGGGGTTTTTCCCAGCGATGCGCGATTATTGCTTAGCGCTAATTAGCTAATTACGCATCAGAAACAACCTCCTTTTTCTGATCCGGACTTCCTAACTGCTAGTTTGCGTCCTGTGCGGTCTCCATTGGCCTCGGTCAACACACTTTGATTGAGGTCCTCGTCGTTCCTCACTGGCTAAAAACTGCCACTGTCCAAAGGTCTTCCTAATAGCTCTTGTTCACAAGTTTGAAGTCTATCCTAATTTGATACAGTCATAGAACTCTAATAATTTTCATGGATCCAATTCGAATAAGAAAATGGAGTCTTTGCAACTCTGGTATAGGGATAGGGTATTAGCAGTTTGTAGGATATGGGTTTTTGGTATTTGAGGGGAAATACTCTCAATTCAATGGAAATTTATTAAATTCAATTAGTTGTTTCTTGAATTTACTGTATAATTTTGAATTTGAGAAGGTTATTCTAGTTTTGTGTCAAAATACCTAGAATTTATGGTTTAGGTTGCAGACTGGTTTTGAATGGTGGCTGCATAGGCTTCTATGGCTTCAATCATGTACTGGAGGGCTGAACTGGGCTGTCTAGAGCTTCTTTGGGCTACAATTGGTGGTTGGAAACGGTTGCAGAAGCTCAGGGGTGCAGGAGAGATTAGAATGCTTTCGCAGAGAAAATGCGTGAAAAGAGTGAAAATGGGGGTCTGCGGGCTTTTAATTGGGAATGGTTAGAAAATTGGAGTGGAAACTTTTTATGAACAATGGATGGTTTTCATGTTGGGCAGGGAAGTGGTTTACGGAGCCATGGCACCGCTTTTGAGCGATGGGTGGTATTTTCTTGAGAGCATGTGACTTAACGCGATGCTGCCACGTAACCCAAAGGGGGCCCGAGCAATATCGCCCATATCACATGCTCTCGAGCCGATAAAGGTCGGTAGATGAATGAGCGTGATATGAACGAGGCCCATAGGATTTGGGGGTGGAATATCCAACGGCCATTGCATGGCGGGGTTGCACGGCGGGAGATGGGGGAGAGATTTAGCGGGGCCCATGGTTAATTACCCTTAAATGTAATTAATCAATGTATAATTACGCAGTTATTCTGTAATGTGGGTTTATGGAGTATACTAGGGAAAAGTGAATTTGTGAGGTTAGTAAAGTAATGCGATGGGGGAATAATAGTTAGGATAAGAGGTTTTAGTGGGTTTTTTTGGGGTTTTTAGGGAAATTAATAAAGGAAAAATGATTTTTGCATGGGGAAAAAGGGTTTCACACTAGGGAAAAGGGGTTTATGGGTTAGGGAATGAATTTAGATGGTAATTCGCTAGGAAATGTGTGAAACCAATGGGGAAAGGTAAAAATGAAGGGAAAAGGGGTTTACATAAGATATGAAGTGGTAAAAGGGGAAATTAGTTAAGTATGTAGTGAGGGGTGAAATGGAATGGGGGAAGTTAACCAATGAACTTGAGAGCATCCTTTTTCTTTCACAATTTCTCCTGCACACTGAAAAACATGATTAAACATGACAGATGTGCTTATGCCTCAAATATCTTGTATTTTTGCAACCTTTCTTCTACTTACCCTTTTACTTAACCCTAATATTTTTTCTTCTCTTTGTTGGGTGCACTTAAGCTAGAAAACCCTTTTCTTTCCTTTTCTTTTATGAAACAAACTATCTACTTCTAACCTTATATCTTCCAAGGGCTCAGATTAAACTGATGAGCTCCTTTTATTTCTCTACCTATCTACTAATTTGGCAAGCTTAAACTATTTGGCTAGATTTTTATTCTCTAACTATAAACATGAAATTCAAAGCATGATGGAGTCAAGATTAAATAGTTTGACTATCATGGGTTGTGGCATGTTTGAAAACCTGCATGCAACCATTATTTTAAAGAGTAAAGTAAAGAATAGTGGCACTTGGACTTGCACACTTTCATGATCTGTTTTTTGTTTGGGGTTCATATTTTTTCATTTTTTTGATCTTTTCTTATTATTTTTGTCCTTTGATATTTATTTTAGGACATACCCTCTTTAATTGTTTTAATTTTAATACGGAAAACATTTGCAGAAAGAAAAGGTATGTACAATATTATAATACTTAACCCCAGCCAATTAAAAAATTATGAATCCTATCACTATAGGACTCTAACAGAATATTTCCAGATAAAAAGCTTCAAGTTACAAACCTGATGGAAGAAATTTGTTTTCAGATTAAGGTAATCATTAGTAGTAGAATAATTCAAACCTCAGAGGAACATACATCCCCTCAGGAAATGCTAATTTTAAAGTTTTTTTACATGGAATACTTGAGTGATATGATCCACATATCTAGATAAAATCATATAAATTTGGTATCTACAGTTTGGCAGGCTCCTCCAGAGGGATTATGGAAATTGAATTTTGATGGAGCATCCAAGGGAAACCCAGGAAAAGTCTAGAGACGGAGGAATCATTCAAGACTGGACAGGTAAAATTCAAAGGTTATACTTCATCAACATGGGCCAAGCCACAAATAATGCAGTTGAGTTCCAAGCCCTAGAAGAAGGGTTGAAAACACTACGAAAACAAAGAAGGGTGAATGTAATAGTGGAGGGAGATTCTACATTAGCTATCCAACAGACACGGAGATTGTAATATGGTTCTTAGATGAATAAGATCATGAAGAATTGGTGCCTCACTCAGATAATCCAAACGATTAAGGAACACCTGGAGGAGTTGAAAATGGTGGAATTTTTCATATATAGACGCTCAACTAATGCGTTGGCAGACAGAGTGGAAAATGAAGGGTTCGAGAGTGCTAAGTTGATAACCTAGCTGACCTGGGAGGATATGGTGAACAGACAACTAAAGGAGGACTATCAGGCATTAATGGAGCAAGATCGCCCCACGTTAGATAAATGAGGCAACAAACATGGAGTGGGCCAGGATGAGGGTTGTGAACTAACTTGCGAGATAAATGTTTAACAATTATCATGAGATGACAAGTTGTTTTTGTGAGGTAAGATCAACAAGGTGTGAGTCGTTAGGATAGGAAGGACATGACGGTCACTAATGGGAATGGGTTGCATCGTGGATCACTCAATCACCCATTGAGAGGTCACATTAATTAGAAAGGATGGCTTAAGGACTGGAGAAGGACAATGCCCAGCGTGGAGCTATACAGGAATAGGATGATGGTGATAATGAACCTGCACATATCATTTATAGAGGCGAATGAGGAGGAATATAGCCCCATCCCCACACGAATGTACTGCAAATTCATCAGTTTGCGAAAGTTGCCAGAAATATGAAGGAAATGTGCTCAAAGGACGGAGCGAAAGGATCTAGTTTGCATGTTTCCTTTATATTTTAAAGATGGAAAAAATATCGGTTGTAAAGTGATAAGGGTGAAGGTAACAAGGTGGATAAGTAGTAAGAGAGATTTTGTCCATCATAGAATCGAGGCTTGCAAGACATATATGGATAAGAGGAGAAATGTTGGTGGTTTGTCGCAAGGGAGACCAAGAGGAGATGCTCAGATCTCCATGGATGGTAAAAGGACTAGGATGGAGGATGTGTGGAGGGAGGAAACACTAATATATCACAAGATTTTCCTAGAGAGAGGTGAAGAAATTGTCAAAATCTGGGAAAACAAAGTGCAACGCCGACAAAGAACCGTCCTGGACAACAAAATTAAGGAAGAGGTTGACTAGATCATAGACACGGGGAAATCCTGAACGAGGTAGATGATTTATCAGAGAAATATGGAGATGGCTTAACACATTAAAATATTAGCTGGAAAGCTACAAGCGGAGGTGGCAGAAGAAAGGACTAGGAGGCAAGAGAAACACTAGCTACAACTGAAGGAAATTGAGCAATGACTATGGGCTATAAGGACACCCTTCAAAGCATGGTTAACATACAATGCTTGCAAGACGAAAGAATTGGAGATATGAATAAAATATTCTTAATTTACCTGAAATATATCCATAACCTAGATATCACACTAAGACAGGCACAGGGCGAGTCAACCATACTAAAGAAATACAGGGTTAAAGAAGTAACTAGAGCTAGCAGAAAGTAACTGATGATGCAGAGAACAATGGCAGCTACAACTGCAACTCTAGTAGATAAAACCATACCTATGTCTAGCTTAGGTGGGGTGTAGGTTCCTTCAATTTCCCTGGATAAATGATCATGATTCTGTGTCTAATTTTTCTTAGTTTTTTTCAATTGGTAGTGTAAGCCAAATCATAGTATTATGAAGATAAGTAGGTCTATAGGTGTAGACCATAAGGATAGATTTACAAACAAACTACCTTCAAATGGTAATTGTCTAAGTAGCAGTAGAAGAAGAGAAATTTCTGTAGATATGCCTAGGAGATACCATAGATAAAAAAAGAAACTTATGGCATGTCTAGCTAAATTTATGCTCAAGACTATATTTTACTACAGTTGGTCTGGCTTCCAATCTGCTAGACTAGTAAGATATGATGTATATGATGTATTTTTCTATTCTCTAGTAATATAAGGTTGTTCTACTGACTTACAAAAAAAAATGACCTCTTTGATCCTTCGTTGTTCCCTATGCTTCGAATTGATGTATTTATGGAGCCCAATACCCATCCCAATGCCCATTCTACCCTGAAAGTAAAAATTGATTTTCGTTCTTTGAAATCATCCACTTTCTTTTCTTCGCGCGAGTTACTTGTTTTTGGCACCACTAATGAAGTTATGTGTTGCACAAAGTTCTTAATCAGTCAGCTCCATGGGGGTTCTCTCTGGTTAGATCGAGAATACCCCATCCATGCAAAATATATTTACAAACTCACAGTAATGTCTGTTTATGGTCCGTTTATGGTGCTTGAAATGCAAGAGTTACGTAAAACTTTTAATACATACCCCATAATTGAGATTTGTTGCTGACCAAAGAAAGATTCCATATAGTTAGCTATTAGATCATAGAACTGATGCGAAAAATTTACATTTGCCTCCCTTTCTTGAAGAGTTTCCAAGCAAGAATATTTCTACAAAAGGCAACAACAGACACTACTTGGCTCTTCAACTTTGGGCTCTTCTTGAAAAAGTTTTTGCTGGTAATCTTCTCCCCACTTGATGATAAGAAAATCCCATTGAAAATATGCAACAATCTCATCCTCCTTTAAATCATATGAGTCATAAATCAGAGTCTTCATCAACTTTATTACTAGCTTCTTGAACTTCAAGAATAGAGGTAGGGATAAACATGGGCCAGTAAAATTGATCAACATCCATTGATATATACTCAAAAGAAGAGCTCATCCTTATTTGCTGGGAATCATTTTCTTCTTGTGGTTGTCTTAGGCATAACACCTTTTTCTCCATCTAAAGGATGTAAATCATAAACTAGAGCCTCTTTGTTACCCCCATTGTCAAATTCGTCTTTTTGTGCAGCTTCCTTTGACTGGGACTGTTGTGGTTCTGCAGTACCCAACTCCCCATCTGAGTCATACAAATCATATAAAGGAGAACCATCAAGTTCAACAAAATACGATCTCTGAGGGTTTCTTTGTAGCTTAACAATGTCTCCTTCTTCCTTTTCTTGATTGCTAGGCAATGCTTCTTGATGCAAGTATATGTTTTCTTGGAGTTAAGCTCCACAATATCTTCAACAACATCATTAGTCTTGGAAATATTTTCAACATTAAAATATTCACAACAATCTTTAAACCAAGAAGTTGATGGATATAATCTTTTCTAAAAATCATTATATGCTATGTGAAAGTTCTTCAGAGAAGATATGTTGCCCTGAGGTAGTTTTTTGCACCAAACCCTAGCATCCATATCCAAAGAATACATGAAATTTTTCATTTTCACATCTTCATGAATAATACCATGTTGCTCCATGCATTCATGAAAGTTCTTAAGGTGTTGGTTTAGGCTTCCATCTGTGCTTCCATTGATTCAATCTAAGAAAATAGGAAAACCATTCTTGAAGTGGAGGAACATGATAGGGGTAACCAACGATGGAAGAAAAATGTAATGGGGTAAATTTGTTGGCCAAGAATGCAAGGAGAGTCATTTTGAAAACCCCTTTAGGTAAGAGATCTTAGGGTTGAATTCAAGGGGAGTTTTCTGTCAAGAAGTGTTAAAGCGATTATGAGGCCTCTTGAAAGCTAGGATGATTACATGAAGATTTAAACGATGGAGTCACCAAGGTGAGAGACCTTCAACCCACACCCCCTCTTGCTCACCTAACCGAGAGATGTGCAAGTGTCCTACCCAAGGAAAAATATTTTTATTTGTTCCCCGACAACAACACCAGAAGAAGTTGTAACTCCTAGAGACAACCCCCGAGTTTAGGAGAGGTCAGTTCCTATGACATCTTAGTCTCTCTTGAAGATAATTCGGTGCAACTCAAGAGATGAATGTAAAATTATTTAGCTTTTGGTTCAATTTCCTTTATTAGAGGTAGAACTAGGATTCACATAAACAATGTATCATTCCCACAGATAAACATTTCAAATCTGGTGGTCGACACACAGAGAATGTAGCTTAAATTTGTTGTTGCAGTAAAGATGGAAGGAGAAATGTAAGGGAGGAAACTAGTGCATAGGGTTGGACAAACACAATACACCTGAGTTGGTAGAGTTGAAGTTGTAGTTGAAGGAAATGTTGGACAAAGGATACATTAAGCCAAGTGTATCACATTAGGGTGCACCGGTATTATTTGGGAAGAAGAAAGATGGTACTCTTAGATTATGCATTGAATATGGGAAGTTGAATAAAGTGACCATCAAGAACATGTATTTGTTTCCAAGGATTGATGATTTGTTTGATTAGTTAAAGGGAGAAGTAGTGTTCTTGAATATTTATTTGAGATCTGGATATTACTAGGTACACATCAAAGAGGAGGACATTTACAAGAAATCTTTCTAGACCAGGTATGGGCATTATGATTTTATTTTAGTTCCATTTGCCTTAACTAATGCTCTAGCTACATTTATGTGCTTGATGAATAGTGTGTTGCGTCCATATTTGGATAAGTTTGTTATTGTGTTCATTGATGACATATTGATATATTCTAAAAATGAGGAAGAACATGCCGATAATTTAGTAGCAACATTGAGGTTATTGAGAAAGCATCAGCTGTATGCTAAGCTCAATAAGTGTAGTTTCTTTCAGACCAAGGTATATGTTATGAAACCAGCTCACAAAAAGATAGAAAAGAGAGATCAACGCCTTAGAATTTAGCCTCTTTGAGGGGGCAACCTCCTTTACATTACACAAATGAACAATTCTTGGATGATACAAATGAAAAGACCTCCTTTCTATATATAGGAGTCTAGGGGGTCATAATATAATCAGAGACTACATAACAATAATAATGTAAGGGCACAATAATAACAATAGTGGGCTTCTATGGGGCACAATAGTAACAATATGGGCACTGCATGGGTACGTCAATATAATAAGGGGGTTGTACTAATAACAATAAGGGGTCACACTAGTAGTATAGGGGCCTAACATGCCCCTCTCCTTCAAAAAGTGTTGTCCTCAACGCTCGAGTAGTTCTTGATGCTTCTGTATAAAGTTCTTTTCCTCCCATGTTGAATCTTTAGCAGGTAAGTTCTTCCACTTGATGAGATACTCTTAAATTGATTGATTTCGTAGCTATCAGGTTCTTGTTTCTATGACTGCTCCAGGTTCCAATATGATTTTTCCTTCCTCTTCAACTTCTGGTAATATTGTTTGAATTGGGATCTTTTGCAACTTTTGAATAAGTGGCCATACTTCTTCATCCTTATTCCATTCATCCCTTGCTTCGTTTATCCAATCTGGTTGGATAATAGAAATAGCA
>APFE031324038.1:1164-40936 GCA_000404065.3 Pinus taeda | reverse complement strand
TCTCGATCCTTTTTTTCCTCCTCTTCATACTCTATGTAAAATAATTTCTTCTCAGCACACTTATGACCTTCAGTGCATTTGCTATCACAATTGTAACAAAGCCCTTTTTCTCTTTTTTCTTCCAATTGTTGTGGTGTAACCCTTGTAGGTTGTGGAGGGCTAGGAGAAACAACACTTCCATCTTCATAGCTGTGAGGGGTAGAATTCATTGTTGCCATAATTTTACTTTCTAGTATGTCACAAAGCCTTTTACTCTTTCCAATTGTTGTGGTGTTGCTCTAAAGAAGGTGTTGCTCTTTGTATCCTCATAATGTGCTATCATTTCCTCCGTGAAAATTGACCATGTAACAAGTTGTTTACGAGAACAAAGCCTTTCATACCATAAAAATTGATCTGGTTCTAAATATGAAGATGCAATACATACCTTTTATAACAGTGGTACACCATGTAGATCAAAATATTGCTCCATCTGAAGTATCTAGTTTACCAGATCCTTGCCATTAAACTTCCTCGTCTTGCTTTTTCTTGATTTTAGGAGCTCGATCTTGAAATGACTGTAACTCTGTACTTTCCTATCTTTAATTTTTGAAATTGTAACCTATAGTAGCCCTTTGTGTCCTCCTTCCAATGCCACCAGTCTGGTCCAAATTGGATTCTCCAAGGAAGAGTTATGCGAAATCTCCCACAGTGACCTGATTATAGACTAGTTCAGTAGAGCAAACTTGTACGACGTGCCACGAGTCAGTGTTTCAACTTTTGGCTCTAAAAAATATATACAAGAAACTACAGTCCGTCCTCTTTCTATATCTTCTTACAAAATTTCAATCCGATGCTCAGACAGAAAGTTATGACGATTTTCCCTAAGTCACCTGTTTGGAATATAATTCAGGAGTCTACAAAAAGACCAAATTCCTCAGATCATATCTCTGCAAATGTAGTGCGAAAAGCTCTAAAATTTGGACCTGAGTTTCAACGCAATTTCTTCTCAAATGGGTTTTTTTTTTTAGCTTCTGAAACGTTGCAGGAAAAAAGTTATAGTGAAAATTCCATGATGACCTATTTGGAGTAGCGAAACCCTAGAATCCAAAGCTCTGATACCAAATGCTATGAGACCAGCTCATAAAAAGATAGAAAGGAGAGATCAACGCCTTAGAATTCAGCCTCTTCGAGGGGGCAACCTCCTTTACATTACACAAATGAACAATTCTTGGATAATACAAATGAAAAGACCTCCTTTCTATATATAGGAGTCTAAGGGGTCATAATATAATCAGAGCCTACATAACAATAATAACGTAAGGGCACAATAATAACAATAGTGGGCTTCTATGGGGCACAATAGTAACAATATGGGCACTACATGGGTATGTCAATATAATAAGGGGGTTGTAATAATAACAATAAGGGGTTACACTAGTAGTATAGGGGCCTAACAGTATACTACTTGGGGCATGTTGTCTCCAAGGAGGGCATTGCGGTAGATCCAGAAAAGATAAGGGCCATCATGGAATGGGTAGCTCCCAGGAATGTGGATGAGGTGACATCTTTCATGGGGTTGGTGGGTTATTAAAAGAGGTTCATTAGGAACTTCTCATAGATTTCTTATCCTATTACATCATTTTAGAGGAAAAGTAAGAAGTGTGAATGGACACAGGAGTGCGAGGCAAGTTTTGAGCATCATGCACATGTTAAATATTGTAGAACGAGATAAATATTTTGTGGTATGCATAGATGCTTGCAAGAAACGACTTGGTGGAGTCCTTATGGAGGATGGAAAAGTGGTATGCTATGAGTCATGAAAAATGAATGAGCACGAGCAGACATTAGGGGAATTTTAAGGTCTAAAATGGGCCTCCTAAGAAAAATGTACAACCAAAATAAACTTTATAAGAACCAATAGGATTCAATATGATGATGTCAACCATGGGGGCTGATTCACCATTTTTGGACTAAAAAAGTAAAAAAAATAAAACTACGTTTTCAACTCACATTTTCAACTTATCTCCCTAAGGTTTTACTTAAACTTTGAGTGGGAGCACTCGTTAGATGAAAAATTTAATTCCTCATCCAAGGAGTACCCATGTTGCATACTTTCGATGGACCTTGCTACACGAAAAATGAGAAATACATGAAAAAACGTTATTCCAATCATGTTTTTCATTTATTTCTCTTTTTTCATGTAGCAATGTCCATCGAAAGTATGCAACATGGGTACTCCTTGGATGATGAATTAAATTATTCATCCAAAAAGTGTTTCCGCTCGAAATTTGAGTAAACCCATAGGGAGATAAGTTGAAAAATATGAGTTGAAAAAATAGTTTTTCTTTTTTCCTTCTAAAATTCGATGATGTAATTTAATATTATTTTATTATTTACACTATTATTTTATAATTTCCTTAGGAGGCCCATTTTAGACCTAAAAATTCCCCTAATGACTACCCTACACATGATGTTGAGTTGGCAACGATTATACATGCGTTGAAGATGTAGAGACACTATCTTCTGGGGAGGAGGTTTACATTGATGAGTGATCACTGTGATTTGCGGTATCTGTTTGACTAGCTGAATTTGAATGGTAGGTAGGCTCTATGGTTGGATATGTTCAGTGAGTTCGATTTCGAGATTAGATATATCAAATGTAAAGAGAACATGGTGGCAGATGCTCTTAGTAGGAGGATACAGGTAAATCACTTAGCAGCTATGAGCTCCTATGGGACGGACTTACATGATAGGATCTTGCAGGTAGGTCAGTAGGATGTCAGGTATATGGAAATTATGTGCAGGTTGGAGTAGAGTACTGGTACAAGTACATGTGGTAGTACAGGGACAAGTACAGGTTGTAGTACAAGTACAGGTACAGTACATGTATAGGTACATGTTCAGGTTCACAAGATGTGGACTATTGCCTTACAACAAATGGATTGGTTAGGTTCAGAGATAGGATATATGTGCTAGACAGTATTGAGCTGAAGAAGTTGATCGTGAGGGAGTTTCATATGAAACCATATTCAGGTCACCCAGGTTATCAAAAGAAACTGACAACAGTGAATATATTTTATTGTTCGTTGAACCTAAAGAGGGATTTAGCAGAATTTGTGGCTAGGTGTTTTGATTGTTAGCGTGTGAAGGCAAAGTGTAAACATCCAGGTGGACCGTTACAGCCGATTGCAATTCTAGAGTGGAAATGGGAAGTCATTTCCATGGACTTCATCAAAAGTTTTCCAAAGACAGTCAAACAACATGATTCCATCATGGTTATTGTGGACAGGTTGCACATTTCACTCCAATGAAGTCTACATTCTCAGCTAGCAATGTAGCATAGGTATTCATCAAAGATGTGGTCACATTGCATGGTGGTCCAAAGAAGATTGTGTTAGATAGGGATGCAAATTTCACTTCAAAGTCTTGGAAGTAGTTGTTTGCAAGTTTGGGCACAGAGTTGTCCTTTAGTACAACTTATCATTCACAGACAGATTTACAGACAAAGAGGGTCAACAAGATATTGGAGGACATGTTGAGGATGTATGTGATGCATCAGCAGCAAAAGTGGGAAGAGTACCTTCCACTGGTGGATTTCTCTTACAACAATGGGTATAAGGAATATTTGAGGATGAGTCTGTTTGACGCATTGTATGGGCCTAGTTGCAACACTCCTATTCAGTGGAGTGATCTAGTTAACAGGGTGTTGATTGGACTGGAGATGCTAGAAAACATGGAATAGGAAATGCAGGTAATCAAGAAAAATATAAAGACAACACAGGTAAGGTAGAAGAACTATGCAGATCAGAACAATTTGTTCAAGGAGTTCCAAGTTAGGGAACAAGTGTACTTCCACATCAAACCGAAGAAGACCCCCTTACAGATTGGATCATGTGCCAAGTTGGCACCACGATTTTATGGACCCTTCAGTATTATTAAGAGCCTTGGTCCAGTAACCTATCGACTTTCACTACCTTTGATAGTGAAATTCCATGATGTTTTCCATGTTTCATTGCTTAAGAAGTATGTTAAAGATGTTGATCATTTGATACACTGGTCTGTATTGCAGGCAGAACTTGATGGATAATTCCAGTCGGAGCCTCAATGTATATTGTAGAAAAAGGTGCTCATGCTCCGAAACTGGGAAATCGAATAGGTTAAGGTTCAATGGAAGCACTTTGGTCCTGATGAAGCTACATGGGAAATGGTGGATCAGATGCAGGCTATGTATCCTTCCTTGTTTTTCGGTTGAGGCAAAGCAGTTTTGGTATGGTGTTTGGTATATGTCTTTGGTATATGTTTTGGCACATGTTTTGGTGATGTTTGGTATATGTACATATGTATATGGATGTAAATATTGTCATGAGCTATGTTATAAAGCTCCAATAAATGGTATCTGTGTCATGTCATTATGAATTTATGTTGTTATGTTTTCATGTTGGTTTGCTTCTCAGTAGGATGATCATTATAAATACTACATCGAGCTAAGTTATAAAGCTCCATCGGCAGTATGTTTTTCTTACAAAAGTCTTGTGGTTATAGGTGTTGTTGAACACTGAGGATGGTGTTCCCCCAAGGGGGGGAGGGGGTTCTATAACAACCCTGGTGAAAATTCCATGTAATAAAAGCTAATAAAGGAAGAATAATAACCACAGTTGATGGGACATTTATTCCAAGTTGAATGTTGGGTAAAATCCTAGTGATGGGGATCTCTTATGAGTGATTAATGACTAAGGAAATTGGCAAAGGCAATGGCTAAGGATTTGGAAAGGAAAAATGACATTTATGAAAATAATGGAAATTAGGAGAAAAGGGAGGTGAAAGGTCACAGGGTGCATGTGAGGAGGAAAATGAAGAAAATAGAGGCGTCATTCAGAAAAAGGCTTCTAACGATCAGTTGGTAACCTTTTTTTAGTTCAATTTTGGAGCTCTCTCATTATTCTCTCTCTCATACTCTTAGATACTTATAGTTTTCTTGGAGAAATCTTGGAGGGTGTGTCATACTTGGATTTTTGGAGCAAGAAGGAAAAGGAAGAGTAGAAAAGCATAAGAGGACATCGATATCAAAAACTACAATGGATTTGTATTGCAGGTACAGAGATGCATGTATGTTTTCCTCACTAGTTTTGTCATGCATGGCATATGCATGTGGTTTTGTGGCCATGATATGTCACTGGCATGGAGGATTGCCTAGATTGACAGTGGATTGCCTAGCCTTTCCATTTCTTGGATAGCCATGGAGATTATGGGTTTATTTCCTTGTTTTGTTTTGGTTGGTTCTCATGTTTCCTTAGCTTGGGTTGAGTTATTAGTTCCTAGAAACCCTGGTTGGACAAACGCTCTAGAAGCCTTGTAACAACTTGGGTTGAGTTACTAGTCCTGGAAGCCTTGGTTGGACAAATTCTCTAGAAGCCCTTGTTGGGTTGAGTTACTAGTCCTAGAAGCCTTGGTTGGACAAATTCTCTGGAAGCCCTTGGTGGATTGAGTTACTAGTCCTGTAAGCCTTGGTTGGACAAACGCTTTGGAAGCCCAATGAAAGTTGCTAGTTGAGTTACTCGTCCGGGAAGCCTTGGTTGGAACAAATTCTCTGAAGCCCTGGAAGGCTTGGATGGAGACCAATCTGATGATGGTTTTGTGATGTCCAACCATGAGGTGGAATCACTATTTGATGGGTTGAGGTGGATGGCCTCTGGAAGCCTAGAATGGTTTTGGATTGATGTGTTCTATGAGATCCCACATTCATGCTTGGAATATGGCATGGGGGTGAATGGTTGAAAAGAGATTTGGCTCATCCATTCTACAGTCGAGTGGAATGTCAAAGTCCCATCCTGGGTTTGGATTTCTCATCATCAATATGAGGTTATTTCTCCTTGTATTTCTGTGAGTATTATACTAGTTTATATGTGGATGATATGGTTGCGATTTCATTGGTATTTTCATTACTATTATGTTGTTCAAGTATGTCTTTTATGGTCATAGCTATGTATGGATCTCATCATAGTTTTACTTGTAAATAAATGAACAATGTATTTATGACATAATGGATGAAATGGAAGTTAACGTGTTGAGTCATCAATTCTTCTTAGCAATTCTTAGCTAAATATGAGACCCCTATGCTCAAATCTGTTATTTACACCGGTAGATTACATGTTCGTGATATGTTTGACGAAATGCCTGTCATGGCTAGTAGGGGTCCAGTCAAGTTATTATTTAAGTAATTCCATGTGTATTATCATTTCCTTGTTATTTTACTGTTCTGATGATGTCATTCAATTATGGGCAGTGACCTGGGCGCTTGCAAAGTGGCTCAAATCCTAGGGACATTAGCACAATATTGTGCAAAATGGTCCATTGACATTGATAGCAGGCCTGTGAGAGCATCCAGATGTCCTTGGATGCTAGCATGCCCATAGCTTGAGAGTGTCTCGAGGTCAAGTGGTCCAAAATCTCAGTGGGACCTAGGGACTAGATGGACAAAAAGTTGGATTGGTTCTTGAGGGACCCAGTTTTGATGTTGAATGTTTGTGTGGTTTGTTTCTGTCAGTTCCACTTCCCTAACATGACTTGGGAGGTCAAATCATATCATAGTGGCCTTTCGTCACATGTTTACCTCGGCTAACTAGTTGCTTGTGTAGATGTGGGAGGAGGGTATTACGAAACAAGTTAATGATCACAAAGTCATGAACTTCCTCAAGCTGAATATCATTTCTAGGTTTGGTGTTCCAACATCACTTGTTTTTTACAATGAAATTAACATACTTTTCATCGTTAAGATTATATGATTTTGCATTGGAAAAAGGTATTTTATTGAACATTCTACAAATTACTATCCACAAGGAAATGGTCTTGCTAAGTCTTCCAATAAGAACATCATATGCATTATTAAGAAGACCGTTTTATCTAAACGGAGGAACTGGCACTTCGCTTTGGGGAATTCCCTATGGGTTGATCGAGTCACACCAAAACCTTCTTTAAATATGTCTCCCTACTTCCTGGTGTATGGCAAATAATCCATCCTACCCTCAAACATTTATTTTCCTACCGTTTAACTTTCATAAGAGTCCCAGGGAAAGCCATGCTTATTGATTCAGATTAGGATAGATGCCTTCACAAGTTGTAGGAACAAAGACAAAAAGAAAAAGAAAAATTGTCCCTTCACTATAGTATCAAGAGGTAGTTCGACAAGAAATCTTTCGGGAAAAATGAATTCAGTGTGGGTGACCTAGTCTTGAAGTGGGATATATCCCACGAGGATAAATGAAAACATACTAAGTTCCAATCCTTATGGATATGACCATTCATTGTGCATGAGAAGCTTGGCCAACACACATATCATCTTCAATATTTAGACGAGAATATTGACTCTCTTCCTATTAATGACCAATACTTAAAACAATATTTTCAGTGATGGTTTGGGGTTGTGCACTGCCCTATGTACATAGTTTTTTTCTTGCTTCTTTATTTATTTGTTCTTTCATTTTGTTTTCGTTCATGCAAATAAACGTCATGCGTGAACTTTTTTTGTGGCTTCTTTGTGTGTGGCTAATTTGAAAAGAGTCTTGTGACACTACAAAATTTGGCTAACCTTTGGTCCTCCTTCTTTGTTTCGGTTATGTCGTTTGGTCGTGTTGTGGCCACAACTACCACCCTATTTAAACATGCTTTGTTAGCAAATTTTTGAATGGGTCCCCTAGAAGTTTGATCTTTCATCTTTCGGAATGATCTGTTTTATCACAAGGATGTTAACTCTTTGCCAAGTCAAATTTTCAATGCATGATGGCTAAGCCATTGAATAAACCTCTATTGCAATGGTTCATTCCTGACACGGCCTAGCCCTTTATTCACTCCCTTCATCAGGACCTTTTAATCTTCAAAAACATGCATGATACATTTATGCCCGCATAAACAAACACCCCCAACCTTATTATAATCGTTTGTGTGCTTAACCCATGAAATATTCCATCGCGTCTTTACTCTTTATAATGGAAATACACATAACATTCCTTTTTTCTTATCGCATGCAACATTGGCACACAACACGTACCATGAGGCACTGGACCCGACGGCGTTATAAACCAGAATCCATATATTTCGAGTCTGGAAGCCCCCATCACATATCACAATCGGTGAGGCCCCGAGCCTATATATATAAGGTGCATCTTTATACCCCGGACCTGACAATGATTATAGAACCTGGCATATAATATCTCAGATCTGGCCTATACAGCCAGACGCCAGTTTTCCAATATACCCTTGTGTTTTCGGAAAAAACATGGAAATCGGGCTTTTTCAAAGGGAAGGTTTACAAGGCGGATGCACCAAGATTATCAACCGCAACATATACATTATCGGGTCTGGAAGCCTCCATCACATATCGCAATTGGCAGGGGCCTAGGCCTGAGCATATTGTGGTATGCAATATGGTGGACTCGCTGATAAAATTAAACGTAATATATATGCTATCAGGTCTGCCCTTTCCCCATTGAAAATCACTATCAATGGGGTTTATCACTCATGCATAAGGTGTGACACCATATGACAGACCTGTCGATGATTATAGGCTCCGATATATAATTTTTGAAATCCGTTGTACGACCGAATGCAGGTTTTTCTTGTATTTTCCTATGTATTCCATACAATGCCATAGTCATGGTTTTTCAAAGGGAAAGCCCATTAAAGTGATGCGATGCGATATGGCAGACGCAATAGGGTATAGGTGTCCGTCTATGGTATTTCAGGTCTGGATTTTGGATGCAGCCCTATGTTTTGCAAGGACTTTTAGTGTAAATCATATTTTCACCTACAAGACCAAATCAATGCTTAGATTAAAGACCAGGGGCCTATTCCTTCACGATTGTTGCTCTTGATGTTATAAATGCTTCATGAATGCAAAATTTGTGTTTTTAAGCATTTTTTATCATATCTATATATATGTAGCTGATGTTGGCCATCTCTGTAGGTAAGGACCGAGAGAAGGCAAGTGAAACCAAAGGATGGATGCATAAGCTTTAATTTTGACTCCAAATAAAAGATGCATGCGTAGATCCGAAGAGTTTACCCTTGTAGATATGTTTATTTGAAGATTGGGTTCTATGGCGTGGCGTCATATGCCCAAGTGTTGCCTATGTATTCCTAAAGCGAAATTGCCCCATATTGCATTATGAAGAGATGACACACAGTCATCCTCTCTAATCAATAACCACTCAATTCCCAGGAAATGAAGCGCTCTAATGACAGGAAATGCCTTCTACGTGTCAACAGTGACCTTGACTGTCTTCCTCTGTTTCTTCTGATCGGTATAATGCAGGGAGGAGAGGGAAGGTGAAGGGTGAAAAGGGAAGACCAAGAGTCATTTCCAGGGGCATAAATATTCCCTCCAGAGAAGAAATTGGGGCTTTTTCATTTGGCAGAACAGATTTTTTTTATTGTGAGTAAGGAAGATTGTTGGGGTCAAAGAAGGAGCCTTTTCTTAGATGGATTTTCCTCCGCTTTATATGTTAAGAATCAGGATGTTGTTGAGAGCATAAATATGAATGTGATTTGTATTTGTGCCCATTGATGACTTACAGAGTATGATTAGCCTTGGTTGTTTGAATGTGATTCTTCATCATAGTTAATTCATGAGCAGTCCCTAATTTGAAACTATGTTAAACATCAGTTGCAAGCTTTAATTCCATAAAAGGAATGTGTATTATTGTATGAGTGATTGGATTTCAATTTAGAATTGATGCAGCCTTGTTCTTATGTGAACCATTAATTGATTCATTTAGACTTGGGATTCATATATGATGTTTAACCTCTCTTTCGTCATGCTTCTACATGATAGATTAGGATAGCTAGAACTAGACTAGAGTAGTTAGAGGTAGTGTAGATAGGATTTAATACATAGAGGTTAGCTATTTTATTTTTTTGATTTAATTGAAGTCTTCTTCCCATAAGAAATATATCAATGCATTTAACAGTTTACGGGGTCCCTTAAAACCCGTTGGAACTAGCCATTCCAAACGAAAGTAGGTCTAATTGGGGCTTGTGATCAAGTTAGTTCCCCTTGTTGGCATAGCGAACCTTCGCCATGTGAACAAATTGGTGCTAGAAGGAGGGCCTGAACCACCATCCACAGCTTTTCAAGATTCATCTATAAATGCCACCCATGGATTCAAAAGGATTAATGTATGGATCGTAGAGGCTGAAAAGACCATTCCACCCATTTCAAAGAGCCTCATTTCGAGGAAACAGAGACCCTTCTAAGTCCTATTTCTGGGTCACCCAAGGAAGAGAGACTATGGGAGTACCCTGTCATTCAGGAACAACCAGTCAGAAGACTCACTTGGGCTTACACTCATTCCCTATCACAACTCCCTATATTTCAATCTTTACCTCCGACAGCGAAAAGAAAGCCAAGGGTCTATCACATAAATGAAGAGACATCTGCAACCCCTTCTCTTGAAGATATTGTGCTTGATTATTTGCAAAATATTGACTCTCCTTGGAAAGAAAATCCTGAGGATTCCCCTTCTAAAGGAAATCCCTAGCCTAATTTGGAAAATCCTAATGAAGAAACCCTCAACTAGAACCTCCCTATCCATAATATGGCTAATGTTCTACCTCCTGGTGGGAATCAACCTCTACTTCCTCCTTCGGGTGGCAATCAACCTCCACTGCCTCCTCCAGGTGGGAATTAACCTCCACCTCCTCTGGGAGCACTCCCTCCTTGGCTTGCACAGGATGTCGTAGCAGTACCTGGATAGCAGCATGCCTTACCCAAAAATGCAAAAAGAGTACTGCCCAGATTCGACCCTGAGCAGGGAGATACTGCGGATAACCATATTCATTCTTTCTCCCTAGCCATGCGCATGTTGGGGGTGGCCAATGAGGATGTGGTATGTCGCTTATTCCCTTTTACTCTGATTGGTGCAACCTCCACATGGTACTTTAACTTGAGAATATGATTGATCACCTCATGGGCTGCCTTTCAACAGGCCTTTCTAGACAAGTTTGGTGATGACAAAACACCTGCGGCCGTTTTAGAGCTATCCCATTTGAAAATGGACACCAAAGAAAGGGTCAAGTATTTTAACATCCGGTTCAATACTTTGTTCAACAGAATCCTGGCTATTTCTAGGCCTACTGATGAGGTTCTCATGGTATTCTACATCTTTACTCTCCTTGTCCCTGTCGTGATGTGGGTCAAGAGAAGTAATGCACAGAACTTACAAGGCACTATCGATGACGCAATAAAATTTGAGAATGAAATGATCAGTCTCACAACATGTCATCATACGACTGAAGGAAATAAAGCCTTTCAGTCATCCAAGAAAATTAGTGGGAATGATAACAAAGTGGCTGAGGGCAAAGAAAAGGACACCACGGATGTGGAAGGTTTGCATCGGATCATTAAGAAACTAACCAACACAATCATCAATATGAAAAGGAATCACGAAGAGAGTGCTAGTGGTAGTGTAGGAGACTATAACAACAAAATTCCCTTCAAGCCTTTCTATCGTAAGAAAACAGAAGGTGGTCATGGTCAACTTACGCTGCCTTCTCCACCCAATGAAGGGAATTTAAACACAGAAGAGCTGGATATTATCGGATCACTCGTCAACTAAGAAGAATCTATAGTGGAACTAGATCCAGAACAAGAAGATGAGGAAGAATACGAAGTAGAAGAGCCCTTGGAAGAAGAATCCCAAATCAACGTACTATGGGATTTCTATACAAATGAGAATGATGATGACCAAGGATACAGTATGGCAGAAATCCACACTAATGAAATCCACACACAAAGCAAAGGGCCACTTGCAGGTGTGATGAAGCCTATAGATCATATTATGAAAGATGTCTCCCTGTGAAGATACCTGCTCCCAAAGTTCTAGTTGAGAAGAGTAGACCCAGTGGTCAATCCAAGAATACCCCTATTACAAACCACCCAGAGAAAGAAAATGCATCTCCCACTGCAACAAAGGCTACTCAAGATGTTAAACTCCCACCTAAGAATGTAAAAACCAGTATGTTTACTCTACCCTGTCCTGTTTATAACATTGATTACAATATTGTGGATTATCTTAAGAAATCTAGGGCTAATATCACATACTTTGATTTGTTGAAATTAATGCAACAAATAGATTTGCTCTTGAAAGCTATGAATGAGAGGAACTCCAAAAGTCCCACCATCCCAAGCAACCAAACCAAGAAGTTAGTGTCCAGACATGTCAACACCTTTGTTGCAGCCCAAATTCCATCAGCTATGGAAGCCACTCTGTCCAAAATGAATAAAAAACCCCAAGATGTCAGTGCAGCCATGATAGGGAGAAAGTAAAAATCCATGACCCCACCTTTCCTTATCACATTTGAAATCCTCAACATGAATGTGAACAATTTCCCGGTAGATTTTGGTGCCTCGTCCACTGTGATGCCTTATGTTGTTGCTAAAAGACTAGATGCAATACCTGAGAAAATTGGGACCCAAATTATGCAATCGGACAGGAAAAATGTGAAAGTAATTGGAGAATTGAAAGATGTGTTGATTCAGATGGCTGCTAAACCACAGTACACACAATTAATTGATATAGTGGTAGTCGATATACCCAAGGCCTATGGAATGCTGCTTAGTAGGGATTGGTCAGCGAAACTCAATGGATATTTCTCAACTGATTGGTCCCACCTCTTGCTGCCTCAGAAGGGAAAAGGTGATATGCTAAGAGTTGATCGAGAAAGATACATGAAGTATGTGGTAACAGAACTAAATGGTCCTGATGAACCTGTAATGTTTACCAACTCCATCCTTGGGAACTATAGTTTCAATGTTTATGCTACAAAAACCTATTTTGGAGAATTTCATGCAGAAACAGTTGAAGAAACTTTGACACACACATAGTTGGAAAATCCCTCCCATAATCCAACTAATAAACTATCTGGTATTATAGTAGATGATAGGACTAATTTCTTAGATAGTAGTTCA
The DNA here is from genome assembly GCA_000404065.3 of Pinus taeda. Taxonomy (NCBI): domain Eukaryota; kingdom Viridiplantae; phylum Streptophyta; class Pinopsida; order Pinales; family Pinaceae; genus Pinus; species Pinus taeda. The sequence goes on along the minus strand of APFE031324038.1, from coordinate 27,996 downwards.
ATTGATGTAACATTAGATTCTATATTCTGGACACTCTATTCTGATGGTTCTAACTTCCTTGAAGGTGCAGGTGCTGGGTGTATTATCATTGACCCGCAAGGGAACCAACACTTGATGACCAGTTGGTTGGAGTTTGCATGCACCCACAATACAACAAAATATGAAGGCTTGCTACAAGGCCTGAAGAAAGCCATTGATATGAATGTAAAAAATCTTAAATCTTTTGGTGACTCACAGATAATTGTAGATCAGGTATGGAAAAGGATACATTTTAATTCACCACACCTAGTAAGGTACCAGCATGAGTTATGGAACTTAATTGATAGTTTTGGCTCTTTTAATACCACATATACACCTCAAGAGAAAAACCAAAATGTTGATCTGATGGCTAGTATGGCTACTAAAATTTCGCCTGATTTTAGATTAAAGAAGAACAAATGTTATGTTGAATTGATTTTTAGACCATCCAGACCTGATAACACTCAAATTGGCAGGTGTTCAAAGATGACAAGCTTATGAATGGGAGTAAATAGGAGGCTAAGCACTACCAACATAAGCTTCGAAAGATGCATCTAGGCCCAGGACCATTGGTGAAGAAAGAGTTTTACAAAATAATGGGTTCCAAAATCATCTCTCTAGTCATACACACCCCCTGGGTAGCCAATCTTGTGCAAGTAAGAAAGAAAATTGGGAACATCAGGCTACGTATCAGTTTTAGAAACCTAAACCAAGCATCATAGCAAGATAGCTACCATGTCCCTTCTACAAAACACATTCTTCAGTGCATTGTTGGGTCTGAAATGTTTTCTTCATTAGATATGTCTTTAGGATGTAATCAAGTATTGGTGTCTAGTGGGGATCAACGTAAGACAACATTCCAACACTTATGGCTGAACCCATTCCAAGTTATGGGAAAATTTGGTCAGGAAACTTACAAATTAAAAACTTTACAGGGAGAAACTGAAAAACTCCCTATTAATGGCCAGCATCTCAAGGGATACTTCAAGTAGCCACCACATGGTGGTTTCCTCCTGAGTAGGATAGGATTCATTTTATTTGTGCTATTAGTTTAGTTACATTTCTGTCTTTTCCTTTCTCGTTTTCCTGCAAAGTTTACGTTCTTTCTGTTTTGAATTACAACCCTTTTCAACTAATTGATTTCAGTCCTCCAGCCTTGTTTTACCTCTCAAATTTTCCCTCATTCACCTCATTCATCCTTTCCCTCCCTCATTAACCTACTGATGTTTCTGCGGTCCCTAAATCCATCATTACCTTACTAATCAAACTAATTTTTTATGAGCCCATGAGAACTTGAAAATCAGTGGTGAAATGCAAACTGAAACCCCTCATTGGCATCTATTGGGAGCTATGTGAGATCTGTTGATAACTTGGATATATGGAGCATGTAGGGGCATCTTTATAAAACAAAAAATGTGTAACTATAGCTGGACTTGCATGGAGGAACGTTGCATCTTAAGTAAATCCCACTCAGACCTAGCCTATACATGCCTATAAAATTTACAGTCATTCTCCAGTGGTTCCATACACCACACTAAATTGTCCAATACCTGTTATATACAAGTAAACCTCCTTTCATGGGCTAAGCTCACTGTCATATACCCTATGGCAAATCCAATTGCACTCTAGTCCTTGTGCCTGAAACTGGAAGGACTTATTTAAAAGAAAATGAAATGTCAAGTCCTTGAGCCAATCTGGAGGGACAGGTTGTTTGGGAAGCCAGTTAGAGTAAGGACGGTTGTTGGGCTTAGAGTACCAATTGATACAACAAGCCCAACCTTGCTTAAGCAGTTTAAAATTATGGCATCATCCATGACTGCACCCCATTCAAACATATGAAAATATAGCATTAAAATTCTCATATAAAGTGCAGATAATCATATCTACATCAAGTTTGATGAACAATAAAGCGCTCAGGTACATACCTAAACAGGTATTGACAGACCAGTGATGGCCCCAAAAGGATTTTTGAAAGTAGGAAACAGGTAAAGGAAGGTTAGTAAATCCCATAACACTGCCATTGGAGAATGCCTATCAAAATCCTATTAGTAAGTAGAAGCTATTTGTCTCTATCCCACCTGAAGCAACTGATGTTGAAGTGGAACCCATGCTTGTCCATCTATATAGTTTGCACTTCAAGTTTATCTTAACAACCTGATGTTTTATTGATCTAAGGATTATTTGGAAACAGAGATAATTGGTTCACCATTTGTTGTGGCCACAACTACCACTCTATTAAAACATGCTCTGTTAGCAAATTTTTGAATGGGTCCCCTAGAAGTTTGATCTTTCATATTTTGGAATGATCTGTTTTATCACAAGGATATTAACTCTTTGTCAAGCCAAATTTTCAATGCCTGATGGCTAAGCCATTGAATAAACCTCTGCTGCAATGGTTCATTCCTGACACAACCTAGCCCTTTATTCACTCCCTTCATCAGGACCTTTTAATCTTCACAAACATGCATGGTACATTTATGCCCACACAAACAATCACCCCCACCCTTATTATAATCGTTTGTGTGCTTAACCCATGAAATCTTCCATTGCATCCTTACTATTTATAATGAAAATACACATAACATTCCTTTTCGCTTATCGCATGCAACATTGGTGCGTAGTGTGTACCATGAGGCACCGGACCCGACGACATTATAAACCAGAATCCATATATTTTGGGTCTGGAAGCCCCCATCGCATATCGCAATCGGTGGGGCCCTGTGCCTATATATATAAGGTGCATTGTTATACCCCAAACCCACCAATAATTATAGAACCTAGCATATAATATCTCATATCCGGCCTATACAGCCAGACATGAGTTTTCCAATATACCCTTATGTTTTTGGAAAAAACATGGAAATCGGGCTTTTTCAAAGGGAAGGTTTACAAGGTGGACGTGCCAAGATTATCAACCGTGACATATACATTATCGGGTTCAGAAGCCCCCATTGCATATCGCAATCGGCAGGGGCCTAGGCCTGAGCATATTGCGGTATGTGATATGGCAGACCCGCCAATCCGATTAAACATAATATATATGCTATCGGGTCAGCCCTTTCCCCATCGCAAATCGCTATCGGTAGAGATTAGCGCTCATGCATAAGGTGCGACGCCATACGACGGACCCACTGATGATTATAGGCTCCAATATATAATTTTTGAAATCCATTGTACGGCTAAACGTGGGTTTTTCCTATATTTTCCTATGTAGTCAATACAATGCCATAGTTGCGGTTTTTCAAAGGGAAATCCCATTAAAGCGATGCAATGCGATATGGTGGACCCAATAGGGTATAGGTGCTCGCCTATGGTATTTCAAGTCCAGATTTTGGATGCAACCCTATGTTTTGCAAGGACTTTCAGTGTAAATCGGATTTTCACCTACAAGACCAAATCAATGCGTAGATTAAAGACCAGGGGCCTATTCCTTTGCGATTGTTTCTCTTGATGTTATAAATGCTTCATGAATGCAAAATTTGTGTTTTTAAGCATTTTTTATCATATCTATATATGTGTAACTGATGTTGGCCATCTCTGCAGGTGAGGATCGAGAGAAGGCAAGCGAAATCGAAGGATGGATGCATAAGCTTCAAGCTTGAATCCAAATAAAAGATGCATGGGCAGATCTGAAGTGTTTACCATTGAAGATATGTTTATTTGAAGATTGGGCTCTATGGCATGGCGGTCATATGTCTAGGTGTTGCCTATGTATTCCTAAAGCAAAACCGCCCCAGATTGCATCATGAAGAGATGACGCATAGTCATCCTCTCTAATCAATAACCACTCAGTTCCCAGGAAATGAAGCACTCTAATGATAGGAAACGCCCTCTATGTGTTGACAGTGACACCGACTGTCTTCCTCTGTTTCTTCTGATTGATATAATGTAGGAAGGAGAGGGAAGGCAAAGGGTGAAAAGGGAAGATAGAGATTCATTTCCAGGGGCATAAATATTCCTTCTAGAGAAGAAATGGTGGCTTTTTCATTTGGCAGAACATCTTTTGTTTATTGTGAGTAAGGAAGATTGTTGGGGTCAGAGAAGGAGCCTTTTCTCAGATGGATTTTCCTCTTCTTTATATGTTAAGAATCAGGATGTTGTTGAGAGCATAAATATGAATGTGATTTGTGTTTGCACCTATTGATGACTTACAATTTATGATTAGCCTTGGTTGTTTGAATGTGATTCTTCATCATAGTTAATTCATGAGCAGTCCCTGATTTGAAACTATGTTAAACATCAATTGCAAGCTTTAATTCCATAAAAGGAATGTGTATTATTTTATGAGTGATTGGATTGCAATTTATAATTGATGCAGCCTTGTTCTTATGTGAACCAATAATTGATTCATTTAGACTTGGGATTCATATATGATGTTTAACCTCTCTTTCGTCATGCTTCTGCATGATAGATTAGGATAGCTAGAACTAGACTAGAGTAGTTAGAGGTAGTGTAGATAGGATTTAATACATAGAGGTTATCTGTTTTATTTTGTTGATTTAATTGAATTCTTCCTCCCATAAGCAATCTATCAATGCATTTAACAGTTTACGGGGTCCCTTAAAACCCATTGGAACTAGCCATTCCAAACAAAAGTAGGTCTAATTGGGGCTTGCGATCGGGTTAGTTCCCCTTGTTGGCATAGCGAACATTCGCCATGTCAACAGGTCAATGATGTTCTGACAAAAAATATGATCCTTTCATAAGGATATCTTTGTGTTGAACCATGATACCTATGTCTATAATGGAAACCTTATGCCTGTACTTGGTTCTTTATGTTTTTGTGTTTTCACACTTATCCAATTAAGTAGAAGAGGAAAAGAGGAAAAATCTAAACGGGCAAACCTAAATCAGAGTTCCTTATATGCTTCTCTGAAGGAACAATCTCTCTTTCTCTCAATAAGTTGGGGTCCCTCTTCTACCCAGGAAATGAATAAGTTCCTATGCACAGTCTTGTATAGAAATATAAATAAGCGCAAAAGAAGAGAAAGGCTTCATATGCAAAGAGGTGAAGCAAGCAACTCTGCTGAGGTAATGTCCAGGCTCCTTGACAACAGAGAAATGTTTGTGTTCTTGTAGTGACTCCACCAGGGTACTTTCTACGATTGCTGGTAGCAGAGAAACACCATAGATGAAAAACTATAGTCTGAAAATATAAAGCTCGCGAACCATACTACCCTTTCTTGATTCGAAACATTATGTTATTTTTGATATTATGTATGTGTTCAACTAGGAAGGGATAGAGGGGACTATGTTTATTCATAGGAACTAGACCCTACACAAAAGAATCAACCTAGATAGAGAAGATGGAATTCTACTAGCGTGTCGCCAAGTGTTGTCATTGCTATAACACCCTCCAAAATTTTGTCCAACACCCAAATTTCAGAGCCTACCATAATCTTGTATATTTTCATCACAAACATTAGGACTTATCACATGTATTTTCTCTAAGTGTTTTGGTCCCATTTGCAATAAAATCAAAGTGGCGTTTTTTCACATGTTAAGTGTCGCACGATGTACAAAAGCTATTTTTGGTGGTTTCAAGGGGTAATATTTGCATAAGTGATTTGGTCTCACCATGTAAACATGTGTCACACTTATTTCCAAATTTTTAAGCATTGTCACACAAGTGTCATCATGGTTGTCATAAATTGTATCTTTGGTGTTGCACTTGTCGTCACAAAGTTGTCGCACCGAGGGAATTTTGTTGTTCATGTGTCCTAGATGATCTATGTTGTGTCATCAATTGTTCTAAGTGTGTGATCAAAATCAAGTCTTATCATTATTCACATCATCTTCATGGATCCCACACTTAGTCAAACTCGGAAAACTTTCCGACCAAGCATTTTAGCTTCATTTGACCCTCCTGAATTGCACCTCGCATAGTCTCAGCCCTCAAGCAGTAACCCTGCCTCTTGGCACTTTGCAATGCATAGTTCTTGCCTCCAAGGATTGTGTACTACGTAGTCTCAGTGCTCAAGACTAGCCCCTGAGCTCTAAAACTATGCAAACCTTCCCTCCAGCCAGGCATGAACTGCACATTTCACAATCTCAATCCTCAAGCCCAACCCTTGAGCTCTTGAATTGCATAATTGCGTAGTCACTTGGCTTCCTTGTCCCTCTAGCCCTGCATAGTGGGAAACTTCAGTCATTAAGCCCCCAACTTGTCTCCTTGAGCTTCCCAAATTTGCAATCATCATGCTCAACCCAACTTGAATTGCACATTGCACAGTCTTAAGTCTCAAGCTTGTTCCCTAACTCCTTGAGTTGTGCAATTGTGTAGTCACTAAGCCTCTCCCTCATGCTACCACCGACTTACGACTTAGTCGGTGGATCATCATGCAACGTCTTAGGCTAGGGGTTTATCGGACTGATGTCACCTTGTCATGAGTGAATTGAAGATGTAGGAACTTTATCATCCTATGATAGGATGATGAGTAAGGATAACGAGAATGATAACATGATAGAAGACACCTTTGTATCTCGAGATGCAAGTTGATCAATTAGGAGAATGCAAAGGGACATCAGTTTGTGATCACAGCTCAAGACCTGATGACATTGAAGTCTCCTCATATCTAAGCCATTTGGAGGTAGGTAGAAGATCATTCTCATGAATACACATAGCAAGAAGCAACAATAATGACTGGGAATTGTGATGTCATCATGCAGTCCATGTCATCAGTGTCATGTTATGAGTCATCATATGCCACATCATTTTTGTGGATCATGTAAATAATTAAATATATTGTCAAGTGGAAGTGCAAAAGACATGTACAAAATATGAAGATTCATGTAAAAATGAAAAGTCATAGGGAAGTCAAATATTCATGAGGGTAGTCAAAGAGTCACAACAGAGGTGAAGGATCACCTCATTGGTTATATATACATCTTCATTGTACAAGAAAATGACTTTTCACCTTAGGTACTCCCACAATGCATCAGAGAGACAACATAGTTCTTTTGGGGATCAAGTAGTGGCTCCAACGATCCATTATTGGAGCTAGTGGTATTCATTGTATACATGTATCTTAGGAATTTTACTTAATATATGAAGCCTGATGGCCAGCATGTTCTTCATGCATGGATTATGAATATTTGTAAGATTGTTCTATGAATGTTTATAATTCATGTTTGTTTTCACTTGTACTAAAGTAGTTGAACTATTTTTTTTTATTTTAGTGCTTATCATATTTAGAATGTGTTGTAATGGTTGCAAATGACCATCACATCTTTATGGACAGCTCCACTGGATGTTAGATAAATCTCTCATATTTGTGTGTGTCTTTGTTAGAGTGGTACTATTACCTCTCTCTCAAAGTATCACTTTCTTTTCCTCTTCACAGTAGAAGAATCTTAACATGCCTACAATCGAACACTCACCAGGAACACCCACTTTCTTTATGAATGAACATGTGCATCCTTCTCTCTTGCTAACAGTTAGAGCCAAGGAAAGCCTTTAAGAAAATGGTAACTAGACTATATTATGGATGGGACTCCTATCCCAAATTGTGTGAGGTCTAATTGGGACCACATATTTGGGAGACCCCCTTGAATATTGGTAGGTCCAGCACTGTCAACACAACACTGAAGAATAATGCTAACAATTTGGGGGCTAAGAGAAGCACTCCCCCTGAAATGCTCATCACCATTCTGACTATGAAGATGGTACAAAATAATCTTTTGATAAGAATGTATGTCTCTCCTCTCTTTTCTTATATATAAACACTTCCTCTTCTATGCAAATAAGCCTTTTTTCCAAGTGCAAGAGGCTACTCCTCATGGAATAGGACTTCAAGCAACTTTTACCAATGATATACAACGAAGTGCAATACAAATGCAAGACTTCATGGAGAAAATACATGGATGTAATAAGAAAATAAGATCGATATATGACTCTCCTATAAGCATGCCTATCATCAACCAATGACTTTATGGACCCAATTTTATATTGTTTAACCAATGTAGCAGGGTGGTGAGCCCCAGTATTGTAGCAATAATGCTACAACTCCTGGGGCTTCCTGTCTCTTAATTTTATCAACCCGGTAGTTCGTACAAACTTGGAAGCGACGGTGCTGTATGCACAAGTACTAGCTCTTGTCGCAGCTGTCACTTGGTCAGCTGGCACAAGTCCGCTAGGGCTCAAGCCAACTTCTATAGGCTCACAGAAGAAGCTTTATCAATGATGGACGAAAGCTAGCTCAAAGGAGACTAATCTACTTGACAAAAATTACTGAAAGCAAATCAAAGCATGTAACCCTAGGGAACCCTAATTCGAATAGTCTAACTTCTATAATGCAAAGAACGTGAAGGAAACTTCTACCAATGCTGCTATTATCTCTAATAAGTGAAAATGCATGGATCTAAACTGCCTGCATCATAAAAGACATGTTTTTGCATTTTTCCTTTAAGTGGGTGGAATGATTGTGATTTTGTGCTTAGCAGGGTTTGGTTGTGCAGATGGGATGGAGAAGGAAGGAAAAAGTGGGACAGGTTGGGGAGGCTAGGTGAGGTCCCTATGGACCCTTAGCATCCATCCACAGAGGTTTTCCACATTCAGAAGCTCAGCAACCGAGTGAATGGCCTCCTACAGGATGTCTGCAGGGGATCCTACAGGATACTCAGAGGTTTCTACAGGATGTCTCTAAATTGCTACAAGATGACCTACCGTGGAGGTTTGAAGTGATGGAGGAGTGATGGAATGGTAGGGAGAGATATGTGAGGTAGGGATAAGGCTGGTGATGGCTCAGAAGTGAAAGAATGAGATGGGAAATGGGTGTAGGGAGTATGTTGGAGGTAAAGGGTGATGTCAATGAAAGGTTGGGAAATGAAGCTACGTGAGGAATGGAAGACAGAACGAAGTGAAGGTCGAGGAGATATGCTTGCATGCGTGATCAAGATGGAGGAGATGGTAATGGAACGAGAGTGAGAGGAGTGTAAATGAAACAAATGATTATGACTGTCACCAAACCGAAAATGCATCAACCTAAATTACTTATGCCATGAAGTCAATGAACAGCAATCCAAAACGCGAAGAGAAATATGTATGAGGCTGTGATGAAAGTATGTGTGCAGGTGTGAATGAAAAGGAAGCATCTAATCAAAACCGTGACTGTATTGCAGCAATCATCAAGTAGAGTAATGCGTGTTTTTGGTGGCTAGTTATGGACTGCACCCCAATCTTCAAGAGAGATGGCAGTGAGCCTTAACAACCGTTTTACTGGAGCTCCAATTGATGGTATATATCCTCTGCTACACTAAGCAAGTGGAAACAATTGTACCATAAGCAAAATCTATCCTACTCATAAGAAAACCAGATCACCAAACTGTAATTCGAATTGCATGTGCAAACGAAAACTTAAAGTGCTGGAAATGAAATAGAAACAACACTACAACAGAGGGGATCTATGGCTCTCAGGTTGGGCCCTAACCTGAGAGCTATAGTCTCCTTAAGAATCTCAGAACTAGATCACAAACTGCCTTCTTTATTCATAAACTGATGTCATTCCAAATTGGCTTACAAAAAGGAACGAAAACTGAACTGTGCTCCAAAATTACAATAGCAATACGAGAGTTTCAACAACCTATCTAAGGCTAAGGCCTTCATACTTATACAAAAACGATGATCCATCGAGTGCCCTTGATTTTGGGAGCTCGGTTGTCCAACTAGAGTCTAACTGCGGATCCTGAAGGGCAGTCATAACTACTGTTCCTGTAGAACAGTTTATGACTGTTGTTCTTGTAGGACAGCTGGCTGCTTCTTAAGCTCGGAGGGGAGATGGATTGGATCTCGGAGTTCTTGGGTGGAGCTCGGAGTTCTTGGTGGGAATCATGAGGAATGTCCCAAGACCGTGGACATCTCTCCACAAAATTAGCAGTGCCACCTCATTATCTCCTTATCCCCTTTTTCGTAGTCTCTTGCTCCCTTTTTAATGCCAAAACCTGGAATCATAATGCATTAGTCACGTAGATAAAGTGTCTAACCTTCTTCCTACAAACAACATGAATAAACTAAGAAATGCATGCATAAGCAAATAAAAATGAATGGTTTGAGCAAGTAAAATAGGCCAAAATGAGCCCAAATTGTACCAAAATTGGGGCTCATCACAGGGCTATATAAATGATATTTAAGACAAAGACATGAATTTGACACATAATAACCCATACACAACTGAATTTGAAAACTTTTTCACTACATGTTTGACACCATGGGTCTCTCCATGAACAATGCACCAAAAGATGAGATAATGATGATACATGGCTTTTACCACTACACACAAGTGTATTATCCTTAATACATGATCAATACAACAATATAACATAAATACATGGAAATATGAATGATAATATGTTCTTTATGCAACAAAAACAATAGTCTATATGGTTCAATAATATAGAATCATACACCTATAGAACCAACTCTAGCTCAAAGCAACAAAACAACTAGCAAAAAAAACATCACTAGCAACATATTAGCCAATACAAGTAGTCTCTCCAACATCATCAATGCGTGGCCAAATAAGTAATGCATCCGAGAAGCAATAACAAACAACTAATCTATGCAACAACAACAACAATAAGATCTTGCAATATAACACCGACAACATCTCATCATCTCCTTGACCTCGTGTTATCAACGTCAACACACTCTCTCCTCGTACATTGAGATCAAAATCCCAAACAACAAAAGCATTAGGACAATAACATCATGGTCAAAATAAATAATCTCATTAGACTCAAGAAACAACACTCTCTCCATGCATCAACAATAATATTCTCTCTTAGTCTCAACCATCACGCCATATACAAACAAAATACTAATACTCAATTGTAAAACCATTAATCCAACTCACCTCTACCCCATAAAATCATCACAAGTCATCTATATATATGAAAAACATCTCAACAACAACATCCATCATACATATAGATATATAAAGCATAAATAATAATATGTACACTCTAGATGTGCCATCTCCAATACATCATCTCATCACAATAGTAGCAACACAAACATAATAATACATGATTTAGTGATGTAAGCACTAGCAACATACTATATTTTCTATGCAAGCATACAATCATATATGAATATCCATGACGCAACCACAATAATACTTTTCTCAACATCTTCTTGCAATAAACCAATGTCAAATAGATGCATATCAATCTCCTCCACAATGACCATAATGTCAACAATTTATAGATCCATTGGAAGCAAGAATTCTCCCCCTAAATATGTGATCCTCCTTCACTCCTTGAAAAATCTCTCTATGAAGAGTTCATACTCTAATACCTGATTACAAAACTCTGAGTATATTATCCATTAGTAGCATAAATCATTATAACACACATTAGTTCAAATACATGGCTTCCATGTCCTAAAAAATATCATAAAAATAAACATACAACTACTCCAAATATATCAACAAACATATATGTGGTTGACCCAATTACTGAAAATATGAAATAGAAACAATATTTTAAACCTCATATAGCTCCCCCTGAGCTCATGCATCTCCTTCCTAACATGCAGATTTTTCTTCATACAATCTCTCCAATATGGCCACACCTCCAATGGTCTATGTGAAACTCAAGATGCGTCCATGTGCTCCCCTTGAGACCATGTGGGCCTAAATTTTTGGTGGGATTCTCTTGCTGCTCCTTTCTCCTCCATACTTTGAAATGTTGATCTTTGACATGCACATCACCTTCTTTCTTCTTGTGTGGTTGACCTTACATGACTTGTTGACTAGATTTCTTGTAGCATAAGGGAAGATTGCAATATTTGGCCTTATGGCCAATATTGTCACATACATAGCACCTTATGTAACCAAGAAACAAAGGAATAGGCTTTTATATCCTCCTAAATTTTCCTCTTGTTCTTTGCATGAGTCTTGTAGTCAATAGCCCTATGGCCAAAATAATTGCATGAGAAACAGTAACCACTAAAACGACTATTATGCCTAACTGAAGCTAATTTCCATTATGGGTGTTGTATTCCTTGACTATTTGCTTGAGGATGCTTTCTATCGAACAACTTTTTCTACTACAAGTTTCTACAATCTGTTGCAACATGTCTGGGAGTTTTATAGTTAAAACATCTAACGTCTACCAAGGGTGCAAATGATATTTTTGAAGAATAATTTCTTGTTATGTAACCAGTTCACAAAACAGAAGAAAAGATAGATCAACGACTTAAAAGTTAGCCTTTTTGAGGGGGAAACCTCCTTTACATTACATAAATGAAAAATTCTTGGATGATACAAATGACAAGACCTCCTAGGGATATATAGGAGTCTAAGGGGTCATAATATAATTAGATCCTACATAACAATAATAATGTAAGGGCACAACAATAACAATACTAGGCTTCTATTTGGCACAACAATACCAATATGGGGTCTACATGGGCAAAGCAATAAAAATAGGGGGATACACTAATAATAACAATAAGGGGTATACATTAGTAATATAGGGACCTAACATGCCCCTCTCCTTCCAAAAAAGTGTTGTCCTCAACGCTTGAGTAGTTATGGATTCTTCTATGTAAACTTCTCATTATCCCATGTGGAATCTTCAGCATGTAAGTTCTTCCACTTAATGAGATGCACTGAAATTGATGGATTCCATAGCTTTCAGGTTCTTGTTTCTGTGAATACTTCAGGCTCCAATATGATTTTTCCTTCTTCGCCAAGTTCTAGAAACATTGCCTGAACTAGGATCTTGTAACTCATAACCTTCTTTAAGAATGAAACATGGAAAATTGGATGTACTAGGGAAGATGCAGGCAACTCCAATTTGTATGCCATAGTACCAATGTTCTGCAGCACTTTGTAAGGACCATAATACTTGGGTGATAATTCATTATCCTTCTTAGCTTGCTTTACTATTCTAGGCTTGAGATCCACATATAATGGGGGGATGAGATCAAGGGATAACAGATAAGGTATCCAATATAGGATCAAATAGGAATTTTAGATCTCTATCTGTGGTAAATCGTTAAAGCTACCTTGGAAGCTTCTGGAAGAGGAAGCTTTGGAGATATTTTTATTTTTCCTGAATTTCTAGAATTAGTGCACTTGTAGAAGGGAGCAACATGTGTTGACCAACACTGGTGCTCAAGTATGCAATATGCACTGGCTGCAAGTGGCCAAGCATGCAAAGAGCATTGGGGCAAAAAAAAGAGTTGTTAAGCAATATTTTTTAAAGAACTTAGACTTTTTGGAGAAGTGATGCATAGAGCTTTATGAAAGGATTATGACAAACTTGTTCAAGGATGTTGATTGATCTCCCCCAAAGCAAAAATTTAGAAGCAGTGACTAACGACTGAAGTGTTTTACCTTGTGACAAGCTCGGATCAAGAAAAAATTGGTTGAGATCATCATCCGTTACAATACATATTATCATCATGATATCACTGTTGAGGGAGGCATACCCATGCTCAACAAATAAGCCAATATTAAATGTGCAATGATCAAGAAGTCTCATCCATTAATGACAAAGTGTGGACCCATGCTTGGATGACTACCTGAATGATCATAGCCATCATTCTTTGTAATATTATATTAATCCTGAAATCACAGTCCATAATTGGATGGAACTAGACACAAGGTCTTGCATATCGCCACTCAATAACTTGATGTATGAGTCTAACCATGCAAATAAATGATTTGGAATCGAACATGGTAGACACCATTTGATCACCGAACAATGGTGTAATTCATTAATAGACATGAGAGAAATCATTGATGATGTTAGTAGATCTCAAGGTACTATAGTACAATCTATGTGGTGCGAATAGATGAGCTGAAGTTGAACACCACACAAAATATTCTAGTCGAAGGCCAGTGTTGAAGACATGTTGCCGAAAGCGAGGAAACTTTCCATTGATGTATGCAAGCTCTGAGGTACGAAAGGGAGTTTCTAAGTAAACTTCCTAGGTGATGAGTTTGTTTCGACAAGAAGCAACCCGTCATAGGATGGACTTGATGTATCCACCATCAATGAGATGAAACAGGTAACAAGATTTGAGATAGAATGATACTGATGTGTAGCTAGTTCAGGAACAATAGACATGAAATGAAGGCTTAGAAGTATTGTAGTAGATATCAAATAAAGGACTTCTCTTAAACATATCGGCGACACTTTATGGAGTTGGAAGCATTGACCCAAAACCGATTATGGAGGCTTTTGATATGGTGTGATGAACTAAAGAGGCAAGAATATTTCCCAACCCAATAGTCACGGAGATGAAGTGAAAGAGTGCCATGTTCAAGAGTGACTCATTACCATTAATAGGTCAAGTACCCTATTTTCCTAATTTCCCCAACCATTTCAGGTCAGTACCTCTTTACTTTTGAGAAGAATAAGGAGGATAAAATATGCTTGATATGTAAGTTCATCCTTTGGACGAATCCTTCTGAGTATTTTTAATGAACCTAATGCAGGAGCATCCGGACTTAGTTAGCAATGTGAAAGTGTGTTCACATGTTGTGGCTAGACAAGTTGAATTTCATTAACCTGATTGGTCAAAAGTCAGTTTTACTGAGAGGGTTGGATCTCTCAAGAAATGAGTTGTATTTCATTATTGTAATAGTTAGAAATTGTCTTATTTTAAGTTCAAAGATAAGTTGTTAGCATAGGTGTGTGGTAGAGCTAGGAATTAGAGGTTTCTTGTTAGATTGATTAAAAATAGGGATTGAGTTCTTAGGCACAGAATAGAGTGATATTCAATTGATAAAAAGAAGGGAAAATGTAATGAAAGGAGAATTGAGTGGAGTGGGAGCAAGAATAGTGTGTGGATTGTGTTTTGAAACAGAGGTCTTTTATTTGTGTAATCGAGCCAAGGTCAAGAATCCGTAACTATTTTTATTGTGAATAAATGATGCTAGGCGTATGATTAGTTATCAAGTTTGTAGAATTCCTTTTTATGCTTTCATTTTCTTTGTATTCGGAATAGAGTGATGATTCATTGTTTTCATGCTTCGTAATAGAAAAACACAGAGTTAATCGAAATCGTGGACTTTTCTATAAACGCCATTGTTTGTTGTTGATTTAATCCCAGTCGTTGGATCACCGATATCAGATTAGCGGAGTTAATTGACATGGTTTTGGTCCTGCAGGCGAAAATCTAATTTACACTAAGAATTAGCGCAAAACACCGAGCGAACCCAAAATCCGGACTTGAAATGTTATACACGGGACTTTTGTAACTTTTTCGGGTCCGTGAACAATTACATATCACATTGCAAGTTTATTTAAGTGAAATGTGGACCCGAGTTGCGATTAGAGACTTCCGCTATATTGCATCAGAGCATTGAGTGGGAGTGACAAGACCTTAAGCTAAGGGAAGCAACGATTGTCGACAACAATTGGCACGATAAATTGCATCAGAAGTTTTAAAAGGGAGAGCATTACATCGATGATTTGTGACTTGCGAATTGTGATTTACGATGTCGCGATTTAATCTGGACCGTCGATTCATTTAGATCACGATCTCCGGTGAATCGCGAACATTTTTGTTTATAAAGGGCAAAAGGCATTGTTTTGGTCGTTTTCAAAAGGCAATCTGGTTATAAGAGAAAAGGCAGAGTTGTAAAGAAAAGGGGAATTGTGAGGTGATTGTTGAGGTTTATTAATCCATTGTTTCTGTCTACATCATTTGTGGTATCAGAGTAGGAATTAAGGTTGATTGCAGCAAAAATGCCACCAAGGAGAGGAGCTAGCATTGGTCGAGGAAGACCTAAAGCAAATGTAGTACTATTGGAAGAGATCTAGAGTCTGCATATGAGAATGAAAACAATTGAGACTGCTCAGAGAAGAACACCTGATGAAGGAGCTGACAGCACTAAAGAAGAATCTTCTAAGGCAGAAGAAGAGGAGGAAAATGAAACTACCAGATTTATCAAGACGTTGGCGAAAGTAGGAGGAAAACCAAAGATAGAAATTCCTACGTATGAAGGGAGTCTCAATTCAGAAGAGCTAATGGATTGGATCAATTCATTGGACAAATATTTTGACTATGAAGAGGAAGCTAACGACAAAAAGAAGGTGAAATTTGCAGTTACCAAATTGAAGAGTCGTGCAGCTATTTGGTGGGATGAATTACAAACATCCAGAACAAGGAAAGGAAAGTCCAAGATCAAGAAATAGGACAAAATGGTGATAAAATGAAAGCCAAATTTATGCCTAAAGATTATCAGTTAAATTTTTTCAAACAATTGCAAAATTTAAGGCAAAAAGGAATGTTTGTTAAGGAATACACAGAAGAGTTTTATAGATTGAGTATTAGAGCAGGACATAAAAGATGACATGGAGAAGGTAGCTAGATATATCAATGGCTTAAGGTATGAAATCCAGGATGAGATCAACTTGTTAAGTCTGAAGACTATTGAAGATGCCTATCAAGCAATTTTGAAGGCATAAGAGAAGATGTTGAGAAAACAAAATCAGAGGAATAGAGGAAGAAGCTCAGTAAGAGGTAGAGGAACTACCAGACTGAGGGGACAACAAAATCAGCATGAAGCAAGTAGCTCAAGTAGGAAACCACCACATAGGGGAGAATTTAACAGAGGAATATTTGCACCCAGAGGAAAAGGCCAAGGAAGAGATGTTTGGTGTTTTACATGTGGAGAGTGGAGACATGTGTCGTGGGACTGTCCTCATAATAAACCAACAAGTTAGAGGAATGCGAAAGTGGTTGAGGCAAAGCCAGAACCACCTCGACTTATGGAAAAGGAAGAATCCCCTAAAGTAGGAGAATCCCTGTTATTGGGAAGGACTTTTCTTAAGATAGAGAAGGAGATTGAAGAACCAACGCAGAGGAAGAATTTATTTAGAACTACCTGTAAATCAAAAGGTAAGTGTTGTAAAGTAATAATTGACAGTGGAAGCACTAACAACCTTGTTTCTATAGAGATGGTGGACAAGCTCGGACTAGCAAATACAATACACCCTACTCTTTACAGAGTGTCATGGTTGCAGAAGGGACATTAGATTATTGTGACAAAACAATGCAAGGTTGAGATACAAATTGGTACGTATAAAGATGTGATCTTATGTGATGTAATGCCCATGGATGTATGCCATGTATTACTGAGAAGACCGTGGAAATTTGATCGGAAAGATATTCATGATGGGAGGAGAAACACTTATACTTTGGAGAAGGATGGAACTAAACATACATTGTTGCCATTGAAGGACAACGCTGATAGAGGAACACCTAGAAGTAGTATTATGTTGATAAGTAGAAAGGAGCTGCTACAGGAGGTAGTGAAAAACAAGGAGTTGCATTTTGCTATTGTGGGAAGACCAAAGGTAATTTTAGCTTCCACAAACTTGGATGATTTTCTTGAAGGGGTTAAAATTCTGTTAGATGATTTTGCTGATATTATTGTGGATGAGTTGCCAAATGCGTTACCATCTTTTAGAAGTATTAGTCATCATATTTATCTAATACCAGGAGCAAGTTTACCAAATAAGGAAGAATACAGATTAACTCCTCAAGAGAACACAGAAGTTGGATGACAAGTGCAGGAGCTGATGGATAAGGGGCTAATCAGAGAAAGTCTTAGTCCATGTGTTGCACCCACAATACTCAGTCCAAAGAAAGGAGGAGAATGGTGTATGTGCATAGATTCCAAAGCCATAAACAAGATCACTATCAGGTATAGATTTCATTTACCACACATGGAAGATTTAATGGATTGCTTGAGTGGATCAAAATATTTCACTAAAATAGATTTGAAGAGTGGATATCATCAAATAAGAATTCGAGAAGGCGATGAATGGAAGACTGCATTTAAAACAAACAATGGGTTGTATGAGTGGTTAGTGATGCCTTTTGGACTCACTAATGCACCTAGCACGTTCATGAGATTAGTGAATGAAGTCTTGAAGTAATATGTAGGCAATTTTGTTATTGTTTATCTTGGAGATATTCTAGTTTTTATTAAAAGCAAGGAAGAACATCCAGAGCATCTTAAATTGGTTCTAAGAACTCTGCAGAAAGAGAAACTACTGATAAATCTGAAGAAATGTAGTTTCATGAAGGAAGAATTAATTTACTTGGGATTTGTAGTTTCTAAAGAAGGATTGAAAATGGATCCAAAGAAAGTCCAAGTAATTTGGAACTGGCCTATTCCAAGGAATATATTCGTGGTAAGAAGCTTTCATGGTATTGCAAGTTTTTATAGGAAATTTATTAGAGGTTTTAGTCAGATTTGTGTACCAATTATTGAAACAATCAAGGAGACTAATCAACCATTCAAGCGGACAGAAGCAACAGACAAGAATTTTAAATTGTTAAAGGAGAAAATCACAAAGAAACCAGTTTTGGCTTTACCTAATTTTGAAAAGGTATTTCAAGTTGAAACAAATGCTAGTGGAGTTGCAATTGGAGCAGTTTTGAGTCAAGAACAAAGACCAATAGCATACTTTAGTGAGAAACTAAATGAAGCTAAGAAGAAGTATTCTTCTTACGATAAAGATTTTTATGCTATTGTACAAGCCTTGAAGAAATGGAGACATTATTTGCTACCAAAAGAATTCATATTGCATTCAGATAATCATGCCTTACAATTCATCCATAACCAGCCGAAACTGAACCAAAAACATGCCAAGTGGGTAGAATTTTTGTAAAGCTTTACTTTTGTGATAAAACACAAGAGTGATAAGTCAAATAAAGTCACTGATGCATTGAGTAGAGTAAGTTTTATTGTGCAATAATTCAAAGTGGGTGTTGTAGAATTTGAGGAAATGATTGAAATGTACAAAGATGATGCAGATTTCAAAGATATCTATACAATAGTTCAGAATCCTATAGTTCATAACAGAAGTTAGTGGTTGGATTATCTCATTCAAGGAGGCTTATTGTTTAAAAGCAACAAGCTGTGTATTCCCAAATGTTCTATGAGGGAAAACATAATAAAGGAGAAACATAGTGGAGGATTATTTGGTCACTTTGGACAAGATAAAACCTTTTCTTAGGTGAATGCTTTTTATTATTGGCCAAAACAATAGATTGATGTTAAGAAATTTGTTGAGAAGTGCAGGATATGTCATCATGCTAAAGGGAAAAGCCAGAATACAGGATTGTACTAGCCATTGCCAATACCAAACCGACCGTGGGATGCAGTTAGCATGGATTTTGTTTTGGGATTACCAAAAACCCAGAGAGGGAATGATTCCATTTCTGTTGTAGTAGATATATTTTCCAAGATGGCACATTTCGTTGCTTGTAAGAAAACTAGTGATGCAACACACATAGTTATCTATTCTTTTCAAAAATTGTATGATTACATGGATTACCTATAAGTATTGTGTCTAATCAAGATACAAATTTTGTAGGGAATTTCTGGAGAACTATTTGGAAGAAACTGGGAGCTAACCTCAGTTTTAGTTCAACATGCCATCCTCAAACAGATGGCCAGACCAAAGTAGTAAACTGGAGATTGGGAAACATTTTGAGAAGTTTAGTGTATCGAAATCCTAAGCAGTGGGATTTAGCACTAGCTTAGGCTGAATTTGCTTATAATGATACTCCAAACCAAAGTACTGGGATGAGTCCATTTCAGATTGTTTTTGGGATGAAT
Organism: Pinus taeda; assembly: GCA_000404065.3. Classification (NCBI taxonomy): domain Eukaryota; kingdom Viridiplantae; phylum Streptophyta; class Pinopsida; order Pinales; family Pinaceae; genus Pinus; species Pinus taeda. The sequence goes on along the minus strand of APFE031324038.1, from coordinate 8,386 downwards.
CCAAGAAGTGTGTATGAGCTCAAATATTTGGGTAAACAGGAGATCAGAAGTGCAAAAGATGAAGAGTTTGTAGAACAGATGCAGAGATTACAAGAAGATGTCAAAGGTAGATTGCAAGAAAGCAGCGACAAATACAAACAAAGGTTGGATTTGAAAAGAAGAGAGAAAGAATTCCAAGTAGGAGATTTAGTGATGGTGTATTTGAGAAAAGACAGATTTCCTGCTAAGACTTACAATAAACTGAAAATGAAAAAGATAGGACCATGTAGAATTGTAAGAAAATTTTCAGCTAATGCATATGAAATTGAGTTGCTAGAAGGGATTGGAATATCGCCTATGTTCAATGTTGCAGATTTGTATCCATACAAAGAGGTAGAGATAGAGCTACAGGAGGAAACTACAGGAGATGAAGTTCAAACTTTGAACTGGGAAGAATAAATGCCAAAGATAGTTAAGAAAGAAGTGGAAGTTGTTTTGGAGAAAAGAGTATCCAAAAGAACTAGAGGACAAACTTATTTCCAATATCTAGTCAAATGGAAAGGAGAGTTAGTGGAGGATGCTAGCTGGTTGACAACATTAGAATTGCAGAAGGAGTAAGTCATGAAAGTTTGAAGGACAAATATTTTCTTGCCCGGGAGTTTGATGCAGGAGCATCCGGACTTAGCCAGCAATGTGAAAGTTTGTTCACATGTTGTGGCTAGACAAGTTGAATTTCATTGACCTGATTGGTCAAAAGTCAGTTTTACTGAGAGGGTTGGATCTCTCAAGAAATGAGTTGTATTTCATTATTGTAATAGTTAGAAATTGTCTAATTTTAGATTCAAATATAAGTTGTTAGCATAGGTGTGTGGTAGAGCTAGGAATTAGAGATTTGTTGTTAGATTGATTGAAAATAGGGATTGAGTTGTTAGGCACAGAATAGAGTGATATTCGATTGATAAAAAGAAGGGAAAATGTAATGAAAGGAGAATTGAGTGGAGTGAGAACAAGAATAGTGTATGGATTGTATTTTGAAATAGAGGTCTTTTATTTGTGTAATCGAGCCATGGCCGAGACTCTGTAACTATTTTTATTCTGGATAAATGATGTTGTGCGTATGATTAGTTATCAAGTCTGTGGAATTCCTTGTTATCCTTTCGTTTTCTTTGTATTTGAAATAGAGTGATGATTCATTGTTTTCATGCTTTGTAATAGAAAAACACAAATTTAATCGAAATCATGGCCTTTTCTATAAACGTCATTTTTTTGTTGCCAATTTAATCACAGCCGTTGGATCACCGATATCAGATCAGCAGAGTTAATTGACATGGTTTTGGTCCTGCAAGCGAAAATCAGATTTACACTAAGAATTAGTGCAAAACACCGAGCGGATCTGAAATATGGACTTGAAATGTTATACATGGGACTTTTGTAACTTAGTCGGGTCTGTGAACAATTACATATCACACCGGAAGTTTATTTAAGTGAAAGGTGGACCCCAAATCTTCACAAGTTGCGATTAGTAACTTTTTCTATATCGCATCGGAGCATTGAGTGGGAGCGGCAAGACCTTAATCCGAGGGAAGCAGTGATTGCCAACAGCGAGCAGCGTGATAAATCACATCGGGACTTTTTAAAAGGGAGAGCATTACATCGGCAATTTGCGACTTGCGTCTCGCGACTTGCGATGTCGCGATTTAATCAGGATCGTCGATTCATTTAGATTGCGATCTCCGGTGAATCGCGAACGTTTCTGTTTATAAAGGGCAAAAGGCATTGTTTTGGTCATTTTCAAAAGGCAATCTGGTTATAAGAGAAAAGGTAGAGTTGTAAAGAAAAGGGGAACCACTGGGTGATTGTTGAGGTTTATTAATCCATTGTTTCTTCCTGTGTCAGAACCCTGAGAAATATTGGTTTGGTCCCGTCGTGTCTGACAATTCCAATGATGTTTGATGCTTTTACGAGTCCATTGAAGGTGTAACTCGACTTATTTTTTATGTTTAGAAAGTTTATAAAAGAGGAAAAAAAGAAAAATCCAAAGGTTCCTTTTCATAAAATTGTCTCTTTAGTCCGAAAATGTGAAAAACGATACTCAGAAGAACCTCTTAGCCATGTTCAACTAAGGTATTTATTTTTTGTAAATATGTTATCCTAGTCCAAAAAAGAGTTAAACTTATAATGGGGACATGTCTTTTCATTTACTTTAATGAGTTTGAAAAGACAAGTGTTCCATAATATTTTCATGTTTAGGGAGTCTGAAAAGAGCTCAAAGAGGACTCCTCGTGGAGGAATGACTAGTATAAAGGGTAGAAATTGGTTCCAATCATGATGGAACTGCTCAAAACACGTAAATCTCAAGAGGTTGGATAATAAGATCACTTATCATAGAAGTTCCTCAGGAAAGGGTAAAAAACCCAAGTGAAAGTGTGTGATCAACCAGGCAGATGGTGATGATGGAATGAGAAAACCAAGGCTCATCTGGAAAAAATAGGCTGATAAAAATGGAAATCATGAGGAATAGGATGAAAATGGTTTCATTTTTATAGAAGCATGAAACATGGGAAAATATTCCTGAAATTGGTTTCATTTATATGCAAGATTGAATCATGTGTAACTATGCTTGAGAGTGATTGGTTTCATTTTTACACAAGCTTGAAACAGATAAAAACTATGCTTGGAATTGTTTTTCAAGCCCCCAGCATAATGAATTAATTCTAGGGACATTCCCTCAAGATTCATTTCATTCACCTAAGTAGAATATTGGTTACTTATAGTTAGATGGAATGAAGGTTCATTTATGAGTTCAAGTGAAATACTCGACTTGGAATTTACGAGATCTAATCAAAGACTCGAATTAGAAGGGGAATTTGTTTAATTTTTTAAGGAGCTTGACACAACAAAATAACTATGCTCAAGGAACCTTGTTACATTTTTTAATGATCTTGACACAAGACAAGGAACTCTGCTTGGAGACCTTGTTTCATTTTTTAATGAGCTTGACACAAGGAAAGGAACTATGCTCATGGGAACCTTGTTTCATTTTTTAACAAGCTTAACACAAGAAAATGAACTCTTCTCTGGGAACATTGCTTCATTTTTTAACGAGCTTGACACAAGAAAGGAACTCTGCTTTGAAGATCAAATCATGGCCTCCATGAGAACATGGTTTCCAAGTGGTTCTCATCAGACGAGAGAATAATTCTCTGGAAGGGATATATATAAAGGGATCCAATGGAAAGATCAGGCTCCAATGCCCCCAACAAATGACTCACGATATCACCCACTAGATCCAGATCAAAATAAGTTGAGAAAACAATGAAAGTTTAATCTTCATCAGTAGGTATGTGAATGAGATAGGTTGCTAAATAATTAACCTGTGGTGGGGAAGATACCACTTACACATTCATAACAATTAGGGAAGTTGGATGATCAATAGTCAAATCATGACCAACAAATAAAAGTTGATCGATAGTCACTATTTTTCCATCATGCAGGAAACACATCACTCGAAAGAGTGTGGAAATGACAACGCTCATAGCATAAACATAGTCTTTCCCCAAGAGGAAGTATCCCTAAAAGTTGACTGGTTCTTCTGTTAAAAGCTAATAGATTTAGAGTAGTGGTCACAAGCTAAGGGGAGTCCAAAGCTTGCCAAGCAGTCGAGGATAAATGTTAACCGAAGCTCCCTCATCTATAATAGTGTTATGGATGTTCTTATAATAATCCTTCACCATGATCTTAAAAGGCATGTAAGAAGGGAAATGGCATGTTTTCTTAGAGGGGGTTTCATAGGAACGGGAGAAATGCCCCCTTGTCTGGTAGCATCAGAAGAAAGAAGAAGAACCTAAGTGGTATGATCCTCACTCTGTACGAGAAAAGTACGATCAATTAAAGGTGGAATCAATTCAATCACTTCATCAACTAGTGGAGGATAGGGAGAAAGCTTTCGATAACCAACAAGAAGATGAGGTTAAGAAGCTGTAAAATTTTCCAACACTTTTGAGGCTTCATCCATATAAGAAAAAAGATGAATATGATGATTTCCTTCACATAAACTACAGGGAACCTTAATTTTACCCCTTTTCCCGTAGATATTACTATCACTAGTCGATGGTTTGTCACCAACATCATCTCCAGAGGCTGATGACCAGGGTTGATGTGAGCTTATGGACCACACTTCTAATACCTATGTAATATGAGGGAAAACTCTAAGAAGGTGATCACCCTTACATAACTTGTAAGGGAATTTAACTTTACGGGGATTTTTGGAAGGTTTCTCAACATCAGTTGCATTTGTTGAAATGGTTTCTTGTTTCCCCCCTTGCTTATTTTTCTTCTTCTTCTTAGCTTCTTGGTTACTTGAATCAAGTCTTTTGTCAGGTGAAGAGGAAGAAACAGCTCGAAAAGAAGGCAAAGGGTCAACGTTAAGATCAACTTGAGGTTGGCGTTCTTCAGGTGGAGGAGTCAGTTGTCCAAGCAAGAACCTGGTTGGGGAGAAATCAAGACGTTTGGAGCCAAGGAGGTTGAAAACAACCATACTGGTAAAACAATGGTAAATTTGGGAAGGGAGAATGTTGCCATATAGGGAGCACAAATATTTCCAAAAGAAGGAAAAAGACCAGGATTCCCATCAGAGGGGGTTCCTTGACTGGTGGACTATGGAAACGTTGCCATGAGATTCAACCTAAAATATACTAAGGATTTATTCCACAGTGAGAATGTTGTTCCATGGTTAATTAATTTTAGAAATTAACAACAAAAAATAAATCAAAGAAGGGTAACTAGAAAAAAGGGTTTACCAAGCAACTATGAACTACAATATACCACCTTGGAAAAACAAGGATTTATGTATGAGCAGGCAATCTCTCTTAATGTTGTGTTTGGTGTATCACAGTGTACAAGGCTGCCGACTCAATTACTTGTGGTGGGATAACATCCTAGTGGGGACTTCCAAAATATACCTAGAGGTAGGTGGAAGTGCAATCCGTAGTAGTGTTTTCTAATGTGTAATCATTTGATGAGAGCATTTTGATAGACTTATCATGCATGGAACACCATCCGATATACTTGAAGGTATGTGGAGAATGGTCCTATACACTTACATACGTGGAATGAGATATCACCCACAAAATGTAATACTAATAAAAAAAGACAACTCTTACGTCTAAAGAGGTCGAAACACGTCTCTAGCCTAGACCTCTAGATGTTTGCATTAATGTTCCAAATGCTCCTTAAGATTGATTCAGTAAATTTTAGAGTTTATCTTGAAATAGGTTTCAGTTTTCAAGGCTCACCACGAGTTCACCTAAATTCCCTACAATGTAATCTAGCATGATAATATGAACTCTTTATTTTTCGATGAAAAACTATTTATGAGAAGGAAGAGATACATGTAGTGATGTAGCAAGCAAATGATGTAGCAAATAACACTTCCTAATCAAAAAAATTATGATGCAACTGCTCCAATTTCTAAATTTCATCCAAAACCCTAAATGCGATGCAAAATATGCGAAATGATGAGATTTTTCTTTTCTTTCCTCTTAATTCTCAAATGCATTGAAAAATAAGATGCAACAACATTATTGATAAGAAGAAAACATAGAGAATACAAGTATAATATAAATTTCTTGAATCCAATCAACGATCAAGCAAAATGTTTGCAAAATACATAATTGATAAGAAACAAAAACTAAAGAAATTGTTACCAAAGGCTAATACAACCAAAAACAAACATAATGAAGGCTTTTTAGAGATGAGGATACATTAAAAAACACAAGGAAAACTTGTTGGACCAAAGAAAATCAAATAGAAAGGAAAATGAATTCAAATTTTTGCATCCTACAGGGAGTGTGCAGGTGTAGAATTGACACTGGTGCTCTGTAGTGCAGGCACAGAGAAGGAATATGTGTGTTGATGCATTCTACCTCAAAATGGGGAATGCAATTGAGATATTTCAATCAAAATATGACCAAAAAAATAAAACCAAGATCAAAGAGGTGTTTTCCTAAGGTCAATCAATGTCTGAGTGAGTCAATTAAGGTCGCTTTAAGAGGTGAAAAAGATGTTAAGGTCGATGAAAATACTAAGGGAAGAATCGTTCCCCAGTGTAGGCACCAATTTGTTATGTGTGATTTTCATGATTGCATACAAAGGTGAATTCCATAGATCTAGTGGCCTAATCTAAAACAACAAAAGGCAAAAAGCTCAAAATTTTCCTTAAAGAAATTAGAGTGTGGAAAAGAAGCCTACCTTGAATCTATAGCAAGCTTTCATTTCCTCCTTGCTTGTAACTCCAATTATAGCTAAATATATATTCAATGAATCAACATGGAATTAAAATACATGAGTGCAAACACAATACACTAGATATAGGAAGAAAGGTACTTTTTGTATTGACAAATGTAGGAGAGAGTTTACAACCATAAATAGAAGTTGAAATTGTAGATGTTTACCCAAGTTTACTTGTCCTTCCTTTTCACAAAGCACACCTCAACATCAACACTAATGCATGAAAATGGTGACTCATTTAGGTTCAAAGCAGCAACATGAGGGCACTATCAATCTCCAAAATCCAACCTAGACCTTATGGGAGAGAATAAATTTATAGGATGAGTACGGTAGTTTAGGATTTACCATTCTAGGCTTGAGATCCACATATGATGGGAGGATGAGCTCAAGGGATAAGTGATAAGGTATCCAAGATAGGATCGGATAGGAATTTGAGATCTTTATCCATGGTAAATAGTTAAAACTACATTGGAATCTTTTGGAAGAGGAAGTTTCAAAGATATTTTTTATTTTTCTCGAATTTCTAAAATCACCGCACCTGCAGAAGGGAGAAATATGTGTTGACCAGTGCTAGTGGTTAGGTATGAAACATTTGATGAGCGTAGGTGGCCAAGCATGCAAAGAGCATTGGGGCTAAAAACAAATTTTTTAAGCAATTTGTCCCAGAAACTGATCCGAATGGAAAATGGCATCAACCCATGGTACTCATCCACCCATATTATTCATTGACCCATGGAATTTACCCATGGTATTGTAAATGGCATCCGCCTGTGGTACTGTAAAATCTACCCATGGTATGCATTCACCCATGGAATTTACCCATGGTATTGTAAATGGCATCCGCCCGTGGTATTGTAAAATCCACCCATGGTATTCATTCACCCATGGAATTGACCCATGGTATTGTAACTGAAAAATACTATAAGTAACAAGTCACATTTTGAAAAAGGACAGA
>APFE031324029.1:0-17176 GCA_000404065.3 Pinus taeda | reverse complement strand
TTTGTGTATGAGAGATAAAACCCATATCATGGTCAAACTACAAGTAGGGAGAGAATTACTCTTGAGGTTGAGAGGTTAGATACCATTAAAAAGGTTGACTGCTTGTCTTGGTTGTTATATTGTTATGTTGGCAGCGATTTAATTTTAGTCTTCCAGTTGAGCAGGTTAGTCAGTGTGGCCATCTTGGGTCCAATCGCAATAGGCACCGTTATTTATATAGAGCCTATTCTTAGTTATGACATGTGACAAGAACCTTAAAATATTAGAACCTTCCATTGCATGGTTATGGAATCATTCCGCCTTGTTTTGCATTCCCGCATTAACAATTGAAAACATCAAATCACTGTCAATCTAACCTTCATTGTGTAGTTTTTTACTGTCATTTTAGGAATATCGATGACAGGTGGGCTGATGTTTGGTGCAAGTTTGATTCCCACCAACCACACAGTTACTGCACGAACCACTATGTGTTTGGCTTAGCACTAACCAAATCCTTTGGAAAATGTAGCTTATCTGTTGTCACATGAATATGACTACTGATTGTTGTATAATAGGTGTGTTGTTAACTGTTTTTAGTTGGATGGTGACAAAACTATGCGGATTCCACTCCCCCAAGCCTCATGTGATGATACATTTGGCGGTCAACTGAAACAATGGATGTAATCATTGGTTAGGTCCCTTGTTGGTGGTACGCCAAAAAAAATGGACTGCTCAATCACAACCTAATTTGTCATTTCATGGGTGCCACGTGACACAGGTTAATTATGTTACATCACCCCCTGGCATAGGTTCACAAAGCATTGTCACCTACACATGTCATTGCCTACGCGTTATAGATTTTAACCCCATATAGAAATTACATGCATACAAATTCTAAAACACAAAAAATAAACAATGTGAGAGCATAACACATAAAACAACTATAAATAGAGATTTTCCCTTGGATCCCAAAACCGGGACTACCAGCTTGATTTCTCATTATGTTCCTTTCAATGTTACAATACATATTTATACATGCCGAACCATCCAATACCATAGACCGAAAACCATCGCGTCCAAAACCATGTGCGAAAATCATGCACAAAACCATAGGTAGGTCCACCCAACAACAACACCTTTACCAGCAACACCTTTTTGTCTTATATCATATCCCTCACAAAGTGATACAGAACATCAATGTTCTTTGTCTTTGAATGATATGCAGGGTTATTTGGCAAGAAAATTGCACTTTGGTTGTCACAGTCTATCCTTGTAGCTCCCTGTACTAACCCCATCTTTGAACACAGTCTTTGTAGCCAAACTGCTTCCTTGCTTGCATGAGTGGCTATCATGTATTTTTCCTTTGTAGTTGATAATGCCACTATAGATTGTTTCTTACTCATCCCACTAACTGCACTTCTAAATAAGTTAAAAACATACCCCCTTGTAGATCTTCTCCGATCTAGAGCTCCAACCCAGTCTGCATCAACAAAGCCATGAATATCCAACACTATGTCCAATCCTAGTCTTCCTTGGTAGCACAAACCATAATCACTAGTCCCATACAAATACTTGAAAACCCACTTCACTGCTATCTAATGCTCCTTCCCTGGTTTTGGCATAAACTTGTTCAATACTGCCACTACATGTGTAATGTCTGGTCTATTACAGACCATCGCATACATCAAGCTACTGACTCCTCTTGCATATGGAAAACGAGAGATGTCCTCTTCCTCTTCTTGTGTCTTGGGACACTGTTCAACATATAACTTTACTCCTACATGAATAGGAACCTTCATTGGTTTACTATCTTGCATATTAAACCTCTGCAATATTGTCTCGACATACCTCATCTGGTTTAACCAGAGCTTCCTCTTTACCCGATCTCTTTTAATTTCCATGCCCAAAATATAATTTGCAGCACCAAGATCTTTCATATCGAATTTGGAGGACAAATGGGTCTTCAAATCCTGGATAATTTCTTTGTCATTTCCAACCAGCAAATATCATCCACATAACAAAACTAGATAAATAACATGCGTCACCAATTAATTTAAAATTTACACAACAGTGAAATTGCTTTGCTTCTGTGAATCCAAGTCCCCTTAAATGTATCAAATTTCTGATACCACATCCTTGGTGACTGTTTTAACCCATACAAAGACTTCTTTAACTTCCATACCAGTTCTTTCTTACCCTTCACCACAAATCCTTCAGGTTGCTTCATGTAGATGTCGTCTTCGAGATCCCTGTGAAGAAATGTTGTCTTCACATCCATTTGTTCTACCTCAAAATCCAAAGAAGCAACAACAAATAAAAGTAATATAATAGAAGTTACCTTAGCAATATGAGAAAAAATATCACCAAAATCAATTCCTGACACCTGGGAATAACCTTTTTCTACCAACTGAGCTTCGTATTTCTCCACCTTTCCTTCTACATTTGTCTTCTTCTTGAACACTCATTGGCTGCTAATGGGTTTTCTTCCAGCTGGCAACTCCACCAGATCCCAAGCCTCATTTTTGTGCAAAGATGCCATTTCATCAATCATGGCCTCTTTCCAAAGCTTTCCATCCTCTGAATCTACTACTTCCTTCACATTTATGGGATCATCATTAGTAATATATAAAGCAAAATTGGAACAGAAAGCAGATGGACTATAACTCTCTAGCTGCCTTCTTTCTCGAATTGATCTTCTCACACCTGCAGTTTATGGCTCTTCATCTTCTGATTCCTACTTTGTTGTAGAGTCTGATTCGTCCTCCTTTAGCTCAAACACTGAGTCTCCATCTTTCATCCTCAGGTTATACAACTTTTTCCACAGGAACAGTTTAGGTGTTTATTAAAGGAATTTACTAAAGTGTTATAAACCATAAAACCTAACCCCTAATCACTAAACCCTAAGAATTTTTAAATATTTTAAACCCAAAACCCTAAAAACTAAACGCTAAGAATTATGTAATATTATAATATAAAACCCTTCAAGAGAAATAAAATTACCTTGCAAATTCCCCTAGTCTCCACATAAATGAGGAACACACTCCAACACAATTTACTCCTTCTCTATATCCAATGACAAGTGTTAGCGTAGAATGAGAGCAATAGATTTTTTTTTACTACATACAAGAAGTTTTAGCATAATGAGTGCGTTACGTTAGACTAACAGATTTAGTATCAAAACATGGAATTGAAATTGAGATAGAGCACATAAAAGAACCCATACAAGGAATTACAGTGAGTAGCAGAGAATTAAAGCCAACACAACTTACAGAGTTGCAGAGTGGTGCCATGGCTATGTGAATGAAGCGAAAGGAGGGAAACGAGGTTGTAAATTGAGGTTAGGTGTTTTGAATAACCTTACAAAACCCACAATTTGATCCAAACTTTCACTCTAGGTTATTAAGGGAATTATGATTTTCCTCAAATCATGTGAATATGATGTGGAGTGGGTATCATGGTATTAAACAATAGCACCAAATCTAACATATTTCCAATCCATTAATATGAAAGGATGAAGTTTTAAAACTAGAATGAATATTTAATTTGGTATATGGCAAATATAGCATGGTAAGGCTTGAAATCAATTACAGGGAACAAAAACATAAATTAAGTTGTGTTATACAAGGAAATCATGTAGCTAAATTATAATCATATTAAATGAAATTGATATTCTTTGCAACAAACAATGCTAATGGATAGTAATGTGATACATTCAAAAAATAACCATGCATAGAAAAATATTGAATTCATCAGTTGTCAATCTTAATAATTCAAAACATATTCCTTGTAATGTAATGAAAATTAATAGCATATACTAGTAGTATACAACATGGAAATAGGGTAGAGAAAGAAATATACAATACTACTATTCAAGATTCATGCTCAATTTTGGTAATTTTAAAGAAAAATGATTTCTTTTTGTATGAGATGGACCTATGTTACACTTATCTTCCCCTAGCCTAGCCTATCCTAGTCTACTTTCACTTAACTAAAACTATTCTAGTGTAGCCTAGGCAAGTCTAGCCTACACTATCCTATCTTAGTTTACTCTAGCCTAGCCTATTCAACCGTAGCCTAACATAATCTAGCATAATTGGGCCTAGCCTACTCTCACATGACTTAGCACCCTCTAGCCTATCCTAGCCTAGACAAGCCTAGATTGCACTAGCTTGGCCTACCCTAATCTATCCTAGCCTCACCTATCCTATCATCACCTATCCTAGCCTCACATATCCTCGGTTATCATGGCCTACTTTACTCTAGACTAGCCTATTGTAACCTATTGTATCCTAGCTTACCTTAGCCTACCCTACAATACACTAGCCCTAGCATAGCCTAATTTATCCTAGCCTAGCCTAGCCTACTCTATCCTACCCTAGCCTACAGTAGCCTAGTCTAGCCTAGCCTAGCTTAAGCTAGCCTAGTCTAGCGTAGCCTAGAGTACACTACTCTATTCTAGCCTAGGGTAGCCTACACTAGCCTAGTCTAGCATAACCTATCCTGCTCTTGTGTGGCTAGCCTACACTAGCTTAGTCTAGTCTAACCTAGCTAGATTACATTAGCATAGCCTAACCTACTTTACTCTAGCCTATGTAGCCTAGCCTTGCCTAGCATTTCCTAAGATAACCTTGGCAAGCCTAGCCTAGCTTAGCCTACTCTAACGTAGACCATTATTAGCATATATTTGTGTAGCCTAACGTACCATACCCTAGTTTAATCTATCCTAGTCTAGCCTACACTAGCCTAGTCTAGCTTAGCCTAACTTACCCTACCCTAGTCTAGCCTAGGCTAACCTAACTTTGCCTACTCTTTCCTAGCTAGCCTACACTAGTTTAGTCTAGTCTAGCCTAGCTAGCCTACACTAGCTTAGTGTAGTCTAGCCTAGCTAGTTACTTTGGCATAGCCTAACCTACTTTACTCTAGCCTCCCTAGCCTAGCCTTGCATAGCCTAGGATAGTCTACTCTAGCCTATACCCTTTTTACCATATATTTTGTCTATCCTAACCTACTCTAGCCTGGATTTCTATAGCCTAACCTAGTGTAGCCTTTCCTAGCGTAACCTAGCCTGCTTTAGCATAAGATATCCCACTCCAACATGGCATAGCCCTGCCTAGGATAGGCTACACTAGTTTAGATTACTCTAGCCTAGCCTACTATAGCCTAGCCTAGTCTAGCCTACTGTAGCCTAGCTTAGTCTAGCCTAGCCTAGTCTAGCCTAACCTATTCTAGCCTAGGCTAGCCTAGCTTTTCCTAGTCTACTAGGGCCTAACCTATCCTACTCTATCTTGATGTAATCTAGACTAGCCTAGCCTATCCTATCCTACTCTAGCATATCCTAGCATACTATAGTCTACTCTAGCCTAGGCTAACCCACTCTAGCCTATCCTACACTACGATAACCTAAAGGAGCCTACTTTACTCTAACCTACAGTACTCTAGCCTAGCCTAGCCTACTATATCCCAGCATACCTTAGTATAACCTAGTCTATCCTACTCTACTCTAACTTACCCTACTCAATATGTTATTACTTGTCCTAGCCTATCCTATCCTATAGTAGCCTACTTTAGCCTAGCCTAGTCTAACCCACATTATCCTATTCTATCGTAGACTAGCCTAAACAACATGATCCTATTTTAGCTTAGCCTTCCATACCTTTCCCTAGCCCAACCCAACGTAGCTTAGCCCATCTCCACCAAGCCTAACATATCCTAACTTAGCCTAGTCTAGCCTACTCTCACCGAGACTAGCGTAGCTTAACCTACTCTACCCTATCCTAGCATATCCTAACCTAACCTACTCTAGCATAACATAACCTACTCTAGAATATCCTAGCCTAGCCTAACCTAACTTATTCTAGCCTAGCTCAGCCAAGACTAGCCTAGCCTATCTTGGCCTAGCCTACTATATCCTGGCATTACCAAGCGTATCCTAGTCTATCCTAGCATAGCCTAGCCTAGCCTAGCCTACTCTATCCTACTCTTCCCTAAACTAGCCTACCCAATTCCAACCTACTCTAGCCTAGCTTAACCCAATCCAGCCTAGCGTGTTCTAACCTAACCTGACCTATCCTAGCCTAGCGTGTTCTAACCTAACCTGACCTATCCTAGCCTAGCTTATCCTACTCTAGCCTACTAGCCTAAACTAACCTAGCCAGGTGTAATCTAGCCTTCCCATTCTATGCTAGACTAGCATACTTTATCCAAGCCTAGCCTAGACTAGCCTAGCTTAGGCTAGCTGACTTTAGCATAGCCTAGGGTAGCCTAGCCTATGTTAGCCTAGCCTACATTATCCTATCCTAGCCTACCCTACTCAAGAATAATTTTTCCTTTCCTATCCTTCTCTAACGCAGGCCAACCTACTTTAGCATAAGCTAGCCTACCCTACCCTATTGGAGCCTAGCCTACTCTAGCATAGCCTAACCTAGCCTCTCCTATCCTACTGTAATCTACATTAGCGTAGCCTATCATATTCTAACCTAACTATCCTAGCCTAACCTACGCTACTCTATCCTACTTTAGCCTAGCCTAAACTATCATAGCCAACTATATCCTACTCTTGCCTAGCCTAGCCTACATTAGCCTACCCTTTCCTAGCATAGCTAAGCCTACACTGTCATAGCCTAGATATGCCTAGCCTAGCCTAGCCTACTCTTCCTTAGCCTCTACTAGTCTAGCCTATTGAGTCCTATGCTAATCTAGCCTAACATACTCTATCCTAGCCTAGCTTAGCCCATGATGGCATAGCCCAGCGTAGCCTTACATAGCCTAGACTATTCTAGCCTAGCCTAACCTAGCCTAGCCTAGCCTACTCTAGCCTAGCCTATCTTAGCCTACTCTTACCTAGCCTAGCCTATCTTAGCCTACTCTTGCCTAGCCTAGGCTACCTACTCTAGCATATCCTAGCCTAGGCTACTCTAGGCTACCTACTCTAGCATATCCTAGCCTAGGCTACTCTAGGCTACCTACTCTAGCATATCCTAGCCTAGCCTAGCCTACTATAGGTTACCCTAGGCTACCCTACTCTATCCTAGCCTAGCCAAGCCTACTCTAGCCTAACCTAACTTAGCCTACTCTAGCCTAGCTTATCTTATCCTAGCCTGGTATATACTAACCTAGCATAGCCTAACCTACTCTAGCTTTCTCTAGCCTAGCCTGCTCTACTCCAGCCTACTTTATCCTACTCTACCTTAGCCTAGTCTAGAATATCCTATCCTAACATTTTCTAACCTACTCTAGCTTCTCCTAGCCTAGCCTTTCCTACTCTATCCCATTATAGCCTTGGTTAGCCTACTCTATCCTAGCTTACTCTAACCTATACTATTCTAGCATAACCTACCTTAGCATAGCCTAGTATATCGCAACATACCATAGCCTAGCCTACTCTACGTTAGCCTACTCTAGCCTACTCTAAGTTAGCCTACTCTACTCTACCTTACTCTATCCTACTCTACCCTAGCTTATCCTACTCTACCCTAGCCTAGTCTTGCCTATCCTATCCTAACCTTTTCTAACCTACTCTAGCCTTTCCTACCCTATCCTACCTTAGCTTACCTTATACTACTCTATCCTCCCTTACTCTAGCCTAGACTATTATAGCCTAACCTAATCTAGCCTAGCCTACTGTAGCCCACTCTAACCAACTATCCAACTGTAGCCTAGTCTAACATATTTTAGCCTAACCTTTCCTGGTCCACCTTAGTCTACTCTATCTTAACCTCACCCAGCCTACTCTAGCTTAGCATAGGCTAGCCTAGCCTACTCTAGCCTAGATTAACCTAGCTTAGCCTAGCCTACTCCATCCTACCTTACATTACTCTAGGCCAGCCTACTCTAGCCTCACCTAGCCTAGCCTAGCCTAACCTAGTCTACTCTATCCTACTCTAGCCTAGCCTACCTTAGTGTACTCAATCCTATCCTAGCCTAGCCTATTCTTTCTTAGCTTCGCCTAGCCAACTCTAGTGTAGTCTTGCTTAGCCTACTCTATCCTTGTCTTACTTAGCCTACTCTAGCCTAGCCTAGGCTACTTTAGCCTAGTAGAGCCTATTTTATCCTACCCTAGGCTAGCCTACCATAGCCTATTGTACCCTATCCTAGACTACCCTACTCTAAGTTAGCTTAGCATAGCCTACTCTACTCTAGTTACTCTAGCTTACTTTAGGCTAGCCTAGTCTATTCTACCCTACTCTACTGTAGCCTATTGTAGTATACTCTAGGAATTTATACATACATGATGTAGTTGAGACATTAATAAAACACATATTCAATATTAATGTATAAAAATATTTACATCACTATTTGATTTTATAATATAGATTTTAATAGAAACACAATATCCCTTCATATTATATCAATTCAAACAATTTTTCATTATATTATCTGAGTTAAAAATATACCATATTGTAGAACTTAATAACATATTAATTATATAAATTTTAAAATCATTTAAAAAATAAACTGAACTAAATAACCTTAATAAAAAAATTATTTTGAAATAAATGAAAGTATATAGTATTAATAAAAAAATAAATACAAAAAAAAATTATTTAACATATATTACATCTATTAATATCTAATTTAATAATGAAAATATATAAAAGCTAACCATAATAATTATGTAAAAACAAAATCTAAGATAAAAAATTAGAAGATGTAATCAAAAATGCATTTATAAAATGTAAAAACATAACTTACATATATTATTGGACAAAGCCATTTAATCTAAACTACATTGTAGGAGAAATTTAACTTAATAATAAAATGGGCACCTATTAAAAAATGATTTTTAGAATGATAAGTTACAAAACTCATTTTAATAATTGCGATAATTGCCAAAGATACTCCAGACAATACTCACCCCAAACTAAACTAAATAAATAGGAAACCTACGTGAATAAAACAAAACTACAATGCAATTTAACTCATCAAAATAAAACAAAACTACCTTACAATTAGATTGAAAGAACATTTACTTTCCTCTTACAATGTTATTGAAACTCCACTTACTTCCAATACTAGTGGTGAAACTAAAATAAAAGTACATTAGAAGTTGTAAAAGTACATAATTGGATGCATAATTGACCGATTAAAAATGGAAAGAAAAAGGATGTATCCTCTTTCATGGGACTTTATTACTTACATTCGCCCAAAAGAATAAAATTGGAAAAGAATAGTAAAAAATTACACCCAAGCAGATAAAAAAGAAACGATAAGAAAACATGCAGTAAGAAAGAAAATCCATCTATAGAAAATCTATGAAAACTAATGGAAAATCTATGGACCATCTGTTAGTTCACTGTGCATTTTCAAAAGAAGTATGGAACTAAGCATGAAAAAACGTAACAAGAAGTTTGGCTCCACCAAGAGACACAGAGGGTCCGTGAACTAAAAATTAAAATTAGTATGCAGCGAAAACGGAAATCTTAAAGAGAAAATTAAGCCAATGGAGTTATACTTCTGAAGGGAGGTCTTCACAAAAAGGTGCAACTGAAGTGAACAATGATGAGAGGATTTTTCATTTTACAATCACGGAAAAGCAATGACCACTTTAAAGTTAACATGAATAAACTGTAGGTCCCATCAGAGAAATTGCAATATATGCCTTTGAAGTAAAAAAACCAGTAAAAATCGTTAACGACTAAACCTAGAACGCAAATATTATTTGGGTAACTAAAATGGTTAAGGATACTGATCTTTTTTTTATAGCTAGTAGATCGTGGGGCAATTAAAAGACAAACAGACAAAAATAGGCAAGGATAGAATATATATCTATTAGGCCAGTCGTGCTTGGGGCGATTACAACGAAAAAAAAGACAAAACCGGTTTTATATAAATAGTTACCTGTACAGAATGCCAATCGACACAAGTAGAAAGATCAACTCCTCTCCCTCCCTTCTTTCGAAGCTTTCCATCTGCCAGAGAATCATAAAAGTATGTTCTTGTATTTTCATTTTAGATTGAAGTTAGAAACCAAAAACCAGAGTTATAATCGTGACAACAATTAAGAGGATTTCCCTTGCCGACAACCGTTAGCCAGAAATGACGCAGGTCATGTAGACGCTTGCTTCTGCAAAGAAAATTGCAACGTGGCACAGGCCAAAAGGCTATTTAAGTACCTTTTTGGTGTCATGTAGTCCACACCCATTTCATATATTAGAAATGGTTTGGTATATGAAATCGTTTGGGACGCTTAGATCTAAGAAAAAAATAAAAAGGAGAATGGTCAGAGAAATGATTAAGTTAGTGAAAATATAGAAAAGTGGAGAACAATCGTCTGGTAAACAACTATATTAATGTTGATCGCCCATTTATTCTACCCATCCCTACAGTAAAAAATATACAATCTGTCGAACAGACTATCACATACTGTATTTGTTTTTGAATTACAATTTCAATCATATTTCACTTGGAATTCAGAAATAGAATTAGAAACTGAAACCCAATTCAAGAATCACTTCTAACTTTCACCGGCACCACAGCTCGATAGAGGGTACCTCTGGCTGATAGGGTACCTCTGGCTGGTACAATGCACTAAATAATTTCAAGGCCAACAATGTTGTCATGGCCCATAGATCCAGCAACAGTGTCGTCAGTCAGTACGAAATGATATCCGCGGCATCAACCAGAGTTTAAGTCCTCCGTCCTCTCCTCGCTTTCATCCGCGCTGCAACCTCGGTACGAGCACTGAAAATTTGAGCATTACGAGCACCTGCAGAGGCTGAGAGGCACAAGGAAAAGCCATTAAGTCCATCTTTCCCGAACGCGTCCTTTCATATCATGCATCTGCTATCATAATATGCTAGCTCTCCTATTAGAAATAGGAATGGAATTCAAAATAAGAACTGGAATCTCACCTGCGCTCCCACTCCCACCTTTTAGCCTCCCACTCCCCGCTTTTACGCTGACACACCACTAACGCATGGAACATGAATTCAAGAACGAGAATTGGAATCTCACCTGTGCTCCCACTCCCAGCTTTTACGCTGACACACCATAACACATGGTAACGAGAATTGGAATCTCACCTGTCCTCCCACTCCCAGCTTTTACGCTGACACACCACTGACACATTCAACAGAAATTCAAGAACGAGAATTAGAATCTCACGTGCGCTCCCACTTCCAACAGGGATTCAAGAACGAGAATTGGAATCTCACGTGCCCTCCCACTTTTAGCTTTTACTCTAACAGACCACTCAAACATTGAACAATAACGAAAATTTTAAAAGGTTCAAAAATTTTAAAAGGTTCCAAATTTATACGAACGATCCTCGATTGTAAAGAGACACAATTTGAAAAAATAATATTATTTTAAATATAGATTTAACATGATTTTATAGGGATCTATTTTATCTATTTTTTCATTTGTAATTTTTTTTATGAATAGATATTGTTTAAATGTTTTGTATATTTATTTATTTCTTTTGATTTCATAAAAGAAAATTAGGAGTAGACATTATTTAAATGTTTTGTATAGTGATTTATTTATTTTTAGATTTTTATTTTCTTGAATATGATCAAAATTTCAATTTCATGATAGACGAACATGGTTACACATACCGGGCTATAGAATGAGCATCTAGGCTCAATGAGTAAATCAGCCTAAATGGAAATCTTTTTGCTATTACAAATGTTTTTATTAATCTAAAATAAATTTTTATATCTAAGATGACGAATGTATAAATTATGAGATAAAATCATCCATGGAAATCCTTCTGCCACAGAAAATATTTTTATCAAGATAAAACATTTTTTTTTATGAATGGGAAATAACTATAAGGCATTATAATGTTATGATGTTTTTTTATTATAATATATATTTAATTTAGTAAAAAATAATTAATATTGAAATATATAAATTTTTGAAACTAATTAAATTTCATTTTTAAATAATATTAATAAAATGTTTTTAACTAAGTTCATATTAATTTGTTAAAGAAAAATTATTAAAACTTTCTTTATTTAAATTTAATTGAACTTCTTTGTTGAAAATAAATGATCCTTTGTAGTAGGGTAGTTTAATTGGTGATGGACAGGGTAGTTCAATTGCTAAAAGAATAATGAATATGTAGTAGTTAAGAAATTCCAGGTTCAAAAATCCCACAAAAATGGTAAACCATAGATTAGTAGCCCCGTGTGAAATTGAATAAACTATGAGATGGGATGTTAAAACAAACCTAAAAAGGAATAAAAACTGTTAAGTGCAAAAGTGGCCAAGGCTATGTGGGATAAATAATTAACCTCAGTTCATCAACTGACTTTCATTGGTTACAAACATTCCATATCAAACCCAAAGTCATGGAAAAAAGAGAAATGTTAAAGCATTTAATGGAGTGCATGCATCCTATCGTAAAAGATATACATGAGCAATAAAAGATATACATCAACCTACTTTTCTCTAATCATATATGCCTCAATCGATATATATGGTTTCTTACCACGGATACATTCAACAACCGTTTCAGGGAGAAATCCCCAATCAGCCAAAAGTTTTCAAGAGATGTAAGTCTCCTTTTCAACAACTGTTTCAGAGCTCGATGCAACCTTGTCCAGTAATTTTTGGGAATTTTCTCATCATATTTTAGAACACTTATGATATTTACAGGTTGCTTTATTGGAATACTTGAAACATTAATGCATAATTGTGTGATGGCATTGGATGGATGGAGTGGGTGTTTTTTAAACGATCATAATCTCAGCATTGTCTCATCATTTTCAAGAACACTTTTTGTATTTACACGTTACTTTATTACTTTATTTGTGATAGTAATGGAGGGATGGAGTGGGTGTTTTTTAAGGGAATCACAAGGAATTGGGAAATGATATTAATCGATAATGATTTAAGCTTCTTTGAATTATTAAATTCTCTAATTATTTACAAATTTATCGACCAAATAATTTTTAATATCTAAATCAATTTTAAAATAAATTAAACTGTCAAAATAAAATTTTAAAATATAAAGAATTTTGATACCGAAAAATATCAAGTAAGAAGATTCCACTTACTAGAATTTTCGTCAAAGTAAAAATATTTCACTTATTTAACCCAATTAAAAAACACTTTTCATTATAATCATAGCCTATTTTTTAAACATAAATTAAAATCTCAAAAACCAAATTTTAAAATACAAAGAATTTTGATACAGAAAAACCCAAAGTAGGAAGATTCCACTTATTGAAATTTTAGTCATGCAAGTACAAAGATTTCACTCATTTAAACAAAATAAAAAAGCTCTTTTTATCATAATCCTTGGCTATTTTTTAACATTTAAATCATTTTTAAAATGGGGTGAAATCCCAAGAAACCGAGATTTAAAATATATGGAATTTTGATCCTGAAAAACCAGACTACGGAGATTCCACAGCTTTCAAAAAACTTAAAAACTTAGCCTAATCTATATGACGAACATGATTGGAATTTGGATTTTTAACCTATCATACAATTTATTTTTGATGTTTTATGTCTTTATACTTTCTATCAAGAAACGTTATGTTCAAATTTTTTCCCTTCAAAAGTGAATTTAGCATAATAAATTAACTGGTTACCAATAAAGTGTTTATTTTTCTAAAACAATTGAAGTGTAGCGGGCATTTTTTGAAAGAATGAACTCAGTATTGTAGTCACAAGATTTAAACATTACTTTATCATGTCATTTTCTAAAAAAATGGTGGTGGGTAGCTATCTCCAGTGTTTTATATCAAATGACATAATTGCTAGTTGAGTAAGGTGGGATGACTCCTTTTCTTTGGAATGAAAATATCCATTGATCATTTATATCAAGGAACTTTTATAGATGGTGGTCATCAATTTGTCTTCTATAACTAGTTTCTCTCTCTTCTCTCCAAAATTATGGATAATTAGGATTAGAGTTCTTTGAAATGTTTCTAAAAAGAAACTTTTATTAATATGTTATTTTGTTTTTATTAGAGATTGCAAAAAATAGTGAATAAAAATCAAAGCCTATCATTTACTTCATTATATAACCATAATTGTAGGGCCAATGCCAACAATTTTGTTTTCTGTGTTTCAGCCATAAAAACTTAATTGAAAATCTTATTCTTTTGCATATCTAGTTGAGAGTCCTAATATTTCCTTATTTATCATTATAATGTTATTTATTCAAATTGTTATATGGTATTGCATGCAACATTATAGAAAATATACCAAAAACTAACTTATTAAACCTTTATAGTTTACTTAATTGGCCTAATGATTGAGTCCTTTAACTTTGGTAATTAATATCCTATCCCTACTGGATCTAAAGTACCCTATCACTGTCAATTCATCACCTTGAATTGTTCTTGTTGAATATCCTTAAGGTGATTTATATATGGGTAAACCTCCTTTGTAGGTTAAAGACTTCTTCATCACCTTGAATTATTCTTTTTGAATATCCTTAAGTCAATTTGTATATGGCTAACCTCCCTTATAGTTTAATTACAACTAAGTAAATGGAGAATGACTACTGAGGTGAAATCTCTAAGAATTATCTTGTTTTGATGTTTGAATTTTCCTAGTGAAGATTTGTAGTAGGCTTGCAGGATTTTGAGTAATTTAGAATAGACCAAATAGTTCATGAGAAAATACACATGTTCATCACAATTTAAATAGAAATAAAGAGATAACTAAATTTTAATTAAAATATACTTTATTTCTTTTACATAAAGTTTTATATATATATATATCAAACATGAATGGACATAATAGTTTAAATGTATGATATTTAAGTGCAATGTTTCAACTTATGTATCTGATACTTATTCCTTGGCATAATACAATTTACGGTTTATTATAAGTAATTTGTTTTCACCTTCAGATATCATAGCAATTAGAATTTTTGTAATAGATTCACCAATATGGAAAGATGGTCAAATTTAATTTAACTCTACATAATTTCTTTTATTCAATTTATTATATCTTGTTTTTATGGTGAAGAGATGTTGTTATCCTCTTTAATAAGTATCAAATATCTCACAGGACATGTTTTCCCCTAGTTTATCAAATAATTTTAGAAAAGTGTTGATAACCTTACATCTGAATAGGTGCTTGAGGGTGGGAGAATATGTTCTCATGAGTTTGGTTTATCTTGCATCATTAAGAGGACAAGTCATTATCCTCTTGATCTAGGTTGATATCAAACTTATGACATTATTTTCATTTCCATTTAACTAGGGTTGTTAAGGAAAAACCCATATCACTCTAATTTAAGTGCATAAAATTCTTTCGATTGTAAAACAGGACTGAGACTCAGTCTGAAAGCTGAGCGTCAGACTGAATATCTGAAGGTCACGTGTTCTATCCACGCTCAACAACCTAACGATGGTTTCCCTCGTTCTTCAATGGTGATTTCGCAATCACAATCTCTCCTTGGCAATATGTGAAGATTTCTTAAGGAGGGAAATGATGGTCATGCCCAATTTCGATCAGCGATGAACAGTTGGTAGAGGATCTTCGAAGATTATAGAAAATGAGTGGTAACGACAATGTTGTTGCCTCCATATCTTATTGGGAGAGCGTCAAGGAAAAGCTGAGCGTACTGAATATCTGAAGGTCATGTGTTCGATCCATGCTCCGGTCCATGCTCAACGCACCTAAAACTTCATAATTTTAGTTCTAATCACACTAGAGGTAAGGAAGTCATTTCTGTCCATTCGAATTATCTTAACATTCTATAGCTGCGCCTCTTCTCCTTCGATCCTTGTTTTAAAGTCTTCTTTATAATTTTTTTCCGCAACTGTTGATATCATAGATGGATAATTAATTTTGTTTTAAGATGTGAAGCCATGCCTTTTTTTTCGAACCTTGTTTTATGGTATGGATAGGGTTTATTTTTTCCTGCACCTATGGATATGGTTTAATATTTTTTCCTGCACATGAGGATAATTTTGTTTATAATTATTTTGCTGCAACTCGGGGAAGCACTTATTGATACTTTTCGTGTTCCATTATTTTTTTCACATTTCATTGTCTGATCCAGTAACTATGGATAATTTTATGGATAATTTTGTTTGCAAGTTTATGAATCCGATTCTACTACTATGGATAGGGTTTATGTTTATGGACAATTTTGTTGGCACATTTCAAATGTTAAGCACTTGTTAAGCATTTGAATTGGAAAATATTTATTTATATTTTTCGTTTTCATTACAATTAGTCCTCACTATTCGTCTGTCCTCACACTCAATTGCAATTAGTATTCAATTAGTACATTGATACTTCTACTACTATGGATACACTCAATTGCAATTAGTCTTCAATTAGTACATTGATACTTCTACTACTATGGATAGGGTTTATGTTTATGGACAATTTTGTTGGCACATTTCAAATGTTATGCACTTGTTAAGCATTTGAATTGAAAAATATTTATTGATATTTTTCGTTTTCATTACAATTAGTCCTCACTATTCGTCTGTCCTCACACTCAATTGCAATTAGTCTTCAATTAGTACATTGATACTTTTCTTCATGTTCCATTACAATTAGTCCTCAAAATTCGTCTCTCCTCACACTCAATTACAACAATGGAGGAACACACTCAATTACAAAACAATTGGTCCTCAAGATTCGTGTGTCCTTACACTCAATTACAATTACTCCTCACCCCAGCCAAGCCAATTAAATTTGCTTCTAAAATATAAACACAAATAACAGCAAAACCTGAATGGATACAGAGTGCTACGGCTAAGTTGTCTTAAGAGTAGTGAAGGTATTGAAGGCATAGTGCTGTTTTGGTAATCTTTTGTTTCGGCCAAGGACGAAGAAGATATTTGTAGTTCCATTTGAGATCACATCAAGCCATACAAGGACGAAGAAGATATTTGTAGTTCCATTTGAGATCACATCAAGCCATAGAGTATGTGTGGTGGTATTCCATCGTGATTATCATATTATTATTGTTATAAAATATGAGTGTATTCCATTTTATGGTTATGCTTATGAACAGTGGAGGTATTTTGAAGTTTCATTGTGTTTGTAGTATATTTGCGGTTTGCAGAATTTGTCTATGGTAATTGCGTGTGGTAATTGCCTTTTTTGTTTATTTTATTTTTTAAAGAATTTATATAATTTTCTAAGTTGATTTCAAAAATAGTTAGGGTCATTAACAATAAACAATAAATATTGAGTATAAAGTTTTGTTAATTAAATTATTTTTTTCATAATTATATATATCTATCTATATATATATATATATATATAT
>APFE031324020.1:131711-135211 GCA_000404065.3 Pinus taeda | reverse complement strand
GGCATGTTTGTACAGAAAATTTAATGTGAAAACCAACTTGTTGGCACTTCAAATTTTCTTTTCAAAAGAGAAAAAAACAACAATAAAGTTCATCTACTAAAGCTTTATTTCTCTTAAGCTGCAGAAACAACAACTTTCCATAGCTTGAACAACTTTCTGCAGCTTGGACAAGTTTCCGCAGCTAAACAAATTTCAGCAGCCTAAAAATTTTGGAGTCTACAAGAATAATTGGGGATCTAGATTAAAGGACAATTGATAACAAGTCACCTGCAGGAGATTAAAGGACAACAAATAAGGTTAGCAACATAAAATTAAAAGGTACGTGCTACTTTAATTTAATAATAGGGAAGGTTATATAGCATATATGATTAAGAAAATATAGTACTAAAGTGAAATCATTATAACCTAAGGGTAATGGGTGCCTAATGAAATATCATATGCCATAACTCTAAAAGTCATGTCACAACCTTGTGCCAAATCTGCCAAATTAATTACCAAATCATAAGTTTGGATGCGCCTAATGGTCTAATTCATTCCCATAATCCTTTTGATAATCTATTTGTTCTTCCCTATTCTTACACTCCTTTGTTCTTTCACAGTCATTCCATTTTTCCGCCAGCTAGCTTATCCATGAGGATGTTGGTAGCCATCCACCTATCCCATTTGCATCCCCACAACAATCTCTTTCAGTTTTTCAGTTTCCTAAATTGTAGCACAGTTTACTATTTTTACTAGTTTTTCAGGTCCTGAACTTCCAGACTCGTTTTGAGGCCCTAAATGACATTTTTTTGGAAATCTAGGAGAAACATGGGTCCATGGACAGATGTTTCTCTTACCAAAGTTGTAGTTCTTAGATAGATCTTTCTAACGAGCTATTGTACATGTCAAACAGAGATCGTATGCCAAAGTTATGACCCCGGGATATTGATGTACCAATTTAGCCAAATGGGGCCCACAATTTGGTGTTTCATCTTCTAGGGTTAGGTTTTTGGGATTTTAAGGGTTTTCCATTGTTTCTCAACAATAAATAGGCCTTCAAGCCTCATTGTAACACAGTTTAGAGGCATGTAGTTACCACATCTCTTCTCAGAGATAAGCTACCATCGCCCTAGCTAGTTTATTTCCATTACTATTGGTAAGCATATTTCAATATTTTACATTAATGAAATGAAGTATTATTTCCATTGCATATCTCTGTTTATGGTTATCTCTGTAATTTGTTTCATTCCTATTTAAATCTGAATCACTAGCAAACCCTACCATCCCATTTTCCTATCAAGGTAGCCAATCTTCAAGGTAAAGAATCCATTGGCATGGGGGTAATTGTTCAAACTGAACCAGCAAGGAAGTAATTCCTAGAGGGGTACCCACAAACTAGAGAGCTATTGCAAAGAAGACAATGGTTGCAGTTCATTGAGAAATTTAACGGCTTCCACAAAGAGGTAACCAAGACATTCGCGCGCTCATTTGATGGAATGGAGGCCGAAATTGGGGACATAAAACTCACAACAATGGAGTCTATGATTGCTTAGGCCACTAAGTTGCCAAGACATGGAGAAAAATGGTTTGAAAACAAAGGGATTGACTGCAAGGACTGGAAGGTTTTGCTCAAGAATCTGAACATGGAAATTATGGTCTACAGAAAAGGTATTCCAAGCTCTTCTCTTAAAAACAAATGGAGAAACTTATTACTTATGCTTTAGAAATTTATCACTTGTGAGGGTAGGCTCGGGAAAATGTATTTTTGTCATGTTAGAATGATGATGCACTTCCTCGAGGATCATCAGATGAACCTCCCCTATTTCCTCTTGAATAGCCTCAGGAAAATGGCTACAAATGTTCAGAAGAAAATTTAATGCATAGAAAACACCATGTATCATCATGGTTTGGTAAAAATATTGGTCCAATTTCATCTCCAAAATATAGGAGATGACTGGGAGAGTTTCCTAATAAGAAACCATTTTGAGGAAAAATCCCCAGAAAAACCAAGTAGTAGCAGGGCCCTCAGAGGAAGAAAGAGAATGATAGAAATGACAAAGGAACAGGCACCTCAAACTTAGAGAGAGGTAATAGAAGAAGAGCTCCCTATAGTAAAAATTTTGCAGAAAATGAAGAGGGGAAACCCTAGAAGAAAGAAAGCTAGCCCAGGTAAAGAAGAATTCTCACAAACTAAAACCTCTCCTCTAAAAGAAAAATTAGAGAATAAGAGGAGGAAAGTGCAGAAAACATAAACCCCATGGTTGAGAAGGAGCACAAGGTTGATCACGATTCCACAAACAACCTCAAAGACTACATACTACATTAACCTTGAGTAAAATGAGCCAAATGAAAAGGATCCAGTTGAAGAAGAGCCAATAGAGAACACTCCAACAAAGATTGAGCCAACAAAGAATACTCCAACAGAGATCGAGCCAATAGAGGATGAGTTAATTGAAAGCCCTAGGAATTTTCCAAAGGGTCACCAAGATCATCACCACAAACTTACAGCTCACCTCTAGAAATCCCAATACACAGTCCAGGAATTGACCTCACACAGTAGGAAATCTACGACTAGATAGAGTCACTGGAAAATAAGGTGACAACAACAAAGGAAACAATACATAGCCCTGGAGAAGGAACAAACCAAGTGAATGAGCAATCGGCCTCAAACATCTTGAAGCAAGAAATCTTTGAACTAGAAACATTGAATCAATATCTTAAAAATGAAAATCAAGCCCTGAAGATACAAAGTGAGATACAGATTGCCAAGATTCACAATTTGATCCTACATCAAAGATTGTAGTATAAGAAAAACAAGAAGTTGAAGAAAGAGAACAAAATTATGCAGAGAGAGATAATCAATTTAAAGTATAAAATTTTAATGAGGAAGCCTAGAATGCCAATCTCTGCCAAAAAGAAGAAAGCAATGAAATAGGGAGATGACAAACAAGAGGCACAAGCAAAAAACAAGGAAGAAGTGTATGAGGACATACAACATCTCCAGTCTAGGGGAATGTAGAGTTTGAAGATTGTCCTACCATGACATCCTTTTTTCCTAAAGATCCTCTCTTTTTCATATATATTTACCACTTAAATAAAGCCACATCTACTAGGCTTTGATGAAGGTATGCACTAGTACGTTTTTTTATTCATATTCAACTATATACCCTATTGTTTTAATTAAAGTTACAAATGGCTACCAAATCAGTCTGTTTCCGCAACTAGTCTAGGATTTCATAGTTGTCTTCATTGTTCGTGAGGTTCTAGAGCTTTAGGTCAGTAGTGAAAGGTACGAATGGATAGAGGATGACTCCCTAATGGATACCTTCCTATCCAATCAAAATTTCTCCAAAAGAAGCACAGGAGACCGCAGTCAAACTCCAAGTCAACCGCCAGATTAACGCAGAACAAAAACCGAGATTGGCTGAAACCTTATCGTTTTTCTTTCGGAATAGCAAAATGACGGTTTAAAAATATAAGTTTAGATAGGATCAAGAGATATTAGGCTTAAAATATTCATA
>APFE031324020.1:124211-126711 GCA_000404065.3 Pinus taeda | reverse complement strand
GTTTTCTAAGTTATATGTTAACGACTAATAAGACATTTGGCTCATTGTAATAAGACTTGGAAAAGTAGATAGCCCCCAAAAGTAGAACCCTTGGACAAGTGTGTCTTTAGATGTCATAATTTTTGCTAAATTATGTGTTGATGTTACATATATTCTTGGGTTATGATGACAACTGATCAATTTTATATAAATCAAAACCATTACTTTAACAAGTTACAACTTTCTCATGATTAAAAAACAAATAAAATAATATTAATATTAATATTAAAACGAGAAATAAAGTTAAAGTATTAACATAAGTACTTTATATTTCAAATTTTAAAATAAAATAGATTTTATAGTCAAATAAATTATATCCTAACTTTTAAATTGAAAAAACGTGTATATTAATATATATTATACATAAGGCAATAAAAGTAATAAAAGTAGTACTTTGAAATGAAATTTCAAAGAAATATGCAATTAATTTAAGAAACTTTGTACAAGTATAAGATAAGAGGATTCACCTGATATAATATTGAAATCATTAACCATGTTAGTCTCAACATGAGAAATGATATCAAAATATTAATTTGGAACTTGTTTGTACATCAAATATAAATTTAGCTTTTAGCTTAAAAACGTTTACATTGTAATGTTATCCATGTGGAAATATGTATAATACACATTTGCTAAAACTAAGCATTAATTAAACAACAATTTTCATAAACTAAGTAAATATAATAATAATAAATATTTTTTTTAATAATTTATAATGATAGTTAATAATAGTCTTAACAATGTTTGGTTTTTTTATATATGATGAAAAAAAACATTAATATGAAACAAAAATTCATTATAAAAATACACATCTATATCATTGATAAATCTTAATTTTAAGTTTTTTTTGGAAAATTCAGACAAAAATACCTACAAATTATGGCATTAAAGTTATAACAACATCACTATCAACTTTAGCAATGATATTGTCCTATTAACTTTGAAACATGTATCTTAACATTTGCATTAGAACCCTTCCAAAGCATTAAGTACATCTTTGATAAACCCTTTATATCAAACCAATGTTACCCATATGAAATCATGTATAGTATACACACGACCAAAAAAAATTAATAGTTCTTATTTGAATTTGAATTTGATGTATAAAATTTTGAAAAATATTATTAATAAAAAATAATTTTATAGACAGAGAACATGTAGTATTTAAAAAAATATTAATAACAAAAATAATTTAATGTGTGTGTAAGCATAAATAGAGATTATCTCATGGACATATGTTTTCTATTTCTCAATATGAGGGGACATGTATTAGCATTTTAATGTGGAAAATATGAATCATAAATAAAATGTCTCAATGTCTACTATGTATATATTACATAAAACAAGTGAAAATAAAGAATTGTTTATATTTAAAATATTTTATTATTGTTTTGCTAAAAAATAACATAGATTCACCTTAACTTTGGATCTACCAAGAAACAAAATGAATCAAATATTTGGCAGTGCAAACCTTTCCACATGTTTTTAATTCGGGGAAAGTTTGAATCTTGAGAGATTTGATTCCTCACAATGTTTGGTAGATCCAAAATTAAGATAAATCTCTATTAATAATTGAAAATGTAATGGACATAAAATTTAAATTCCTATTTTTTATAAGATTTAATTATTTTCAACCTTTTTAAAATTCTAAATAAATTTGTTTTATATATTTTATTTCTTGTATATGAAATATCTTTAATTTTTATATAAAATTCTAATTTATTTTTCTTTCTTTATTAATGTTTTTGCTTATTTATTTAATAACTTCTTATGTGGATTGGTCCAATGGTAAAGTTGTTGGTTTTGCTTAAACCCAAATTCATGGTCAAAACATTTAGTTGCCAATGCAAAAAAAAACTTATTATTCTTCTTTAATTTCTTTTATATGAGTAGTCTTTTTCTTTATCTTTTAGTGTTTTATTTATTTATTTATTATATGTCAAATAAGGTAGACCAAGTAGTTGAGTGGGGTTTTTAACTCTCACTCATCCCTTACTTAAACTATTAAATCATTATTATTAAATATATATATATATATATTATATAATATATATTATATATTAATATGTTAAAAAAAATTTCCTATCTTTTATATATTTTATTTATAAATTTAGTGTTATATTCCACTTTCCCCTTTTCTTCTTGATTTTTTCCTCTTGTTTTAAAATTTCACTTCCTACTCCTTCACTTATTATTCATATTATCCTTCCACACTTATATTCATATTATCCTTTTCCTACGAGCTTCATAATTGGTGAATATTATCTTCACTCATTTCTTTCTTATAAAAACTTTTTATATTTTTATTTATATCCCAATTTCCCCTTTTCTTTTCTGATTTCTTCCCTATGTTTTTTTATTTATATCCCACTTTCCCCTTTTCTTTTCTGATTTTTTCCCTATGTTTTAAAATTTTCACCTTCCTACTCCACTTATTATTCATATTATCCTTTTCCTACGA
>APFE031324020.1:98824-124033 GCA_000404065.3 Pinus taeda | reverse complement strand
ATATATATAACTACTTCCTAAAACCAGAATCTCTTTTGATATATATAGACATAATCATTCTGTAGAATCTATTACACACAATCAAAGTAATTAAAAACTTTATTAACGATAGAAATTGTTATTCAAATTTACATTGTGAATACCTCTAAAACTTCAGTCTACGAATTACATCGTGATGTAAGTTTGAGATGAGGACATTTGTCCATCACTCGTGATTATCTAGTACACTTGTTTACTTTCATGATTTTTCTACTATAATGAACCTATGTTGTAAGATTTTACCATCGTTGATGGAGGTCCAGTTTTATACTTACCTAATGGTTGACACTACCTGGCATTAACTCTGGTTGAATTGCTACTCGACCTAGGTGGAGGTGGTGCCTTGCTAGAGTTATTACTGCAGGACCTCGTACATTGCAACCTTGGAATTCGCCCTGGATCAACAACATCAGTTTCTCCACTAGATCAGATGGAGGAGGGGTTTCTTGGTTTGTCTAACCCTCGAATGGGTATGTTCGATTGTCATTTTTCCTCTTTGGTTTATGCTCCTGGTATCTTCTGGGTCAGTTTGTACTCGCAGTTTGAGGACCCTATGCTAGGGTTTTTGTCGAGCTCTAAGTTCCTTTTCTACTCCCTGTATTTGTTGTTAGGGTTATTTACAATTTTGGGTTCCTATAAGGAGTCTTTTGACATTCTTGGTGTAAACTTATCTACGGACGACTCACCCCTTCTAACCATCCAAGTAATTCTAATGGAGATTCTTGCTTGTGGTTTTTGTTTTCTATTGTTACATTTTCTTAACAGTCTATTAATCCTTGCTTTTTCCACCCATTCGAAGTGGAGGGTTTTGCAGAGGCCATGTAATGAAAAAGTTGGGGGTCAAGCCTATTGCAAGGCCTCGGTTCAATTTGGGGACTGGTTTATTAATATCTCGGGCATGGAAGGGTTTTGTATTGAATTAGAAGTTTAAGAGTGTGGCTCCATGGAGAGTTTTTGGCACTTCTCTTTGCCATGACTATGATATTGATTACCCTCTGTAATTTTTATATTTAGTTTTGACTTTCTAAGGCCTTTCGACCATCAACATGTTTCTATATCTATCTGGCTTCAATTGGATTGGTTATTTGTATATTTTTAATTATGCCAAGGGTGAAGAGATTTGAACCCTAGCTAGAATAGCTACAATTTGGTGCCAAGAGTATTGAATGAAATATATGTAATCTTGTTTTACATCCTTAAGATTTTCTTGGAATACAACTTCATTCCTGTTACTTATTTTCTTTCTCGAAATTATTCCTATGTTTATGCTAGATCTCAGCCTGTATTTATTTGTTTGATCAATATAATATTTAATTATTTTAGAGGTTCTACGAATGCCTTATTGCCTCTAGCAACAAGGATTTGTAGTTTAGAATATCACCTCTGATTTTTCTATTTCGAATGTATTAATTCTTTGAAGAGATTTACAGAGATTCTATATCCAATATTGTCTATGTTATTTGAGAGAATAGTTGAAATCTACGTAATTTCTTTTCGACTGGGGATTTTTGCGGATTCCTAATTATTTTGTGGTGGGGCTAAATACCTCATTTTTGGACTTATTTTCTAAAGTTTTGGTTTTGGGCATATTTACAATTCGAATATTTCCCTGCTTGTTCTAATTTTTCTGAATTGGTTGTTCTGTTAACTACATATAATCAATACCTATTATAATAGTTCCTCATTTATAGAGAAAGAAAATCTTCCTATTGTTTCTCTTTTCGTTAACAGAAGGTTTGTTACTCTTTCTCGTGTACTGTAATTCCTATGGAACAATTTTTCAATAATGAAAATGAAGTTTGTTGTTGAGCCCCAAAACTACCACTCTTCCAAGCATTTTCTTAAACCCTTTCTCTTCTATTTTCCCATGTCAGTGCATCCTAAGCTATCAAAATTTGTTACATGTTGATTTCAGGAGTGTAATTGAATGATTTTCAAATTATATCATTGTGTGTGCTATTTGATCTAGGTTTTGTTTATCATCTACGGAATGTGACCACTTTCCGCAACTAACTGGCAATTCCGTAGCCATTTCCATTGTTTTATAGGTTACAGGTGTCAATAGGAGGAAGGAGACAAGGGCAGCTCAGGAATTGTCCATACATGGATGAGGTCCTATTTACATAGCCAAATTTAGAAGGGAAGGTCCACGTCAAAGGGAGGTCAACAGAGAGTTCTATTCCAACTAGAATTCTGTTCCTGCACATAAAAGAAGCCCGAAGTCATTCCTGAATTCGTGGATCCATTTTTTCCACCTGCATGCCATCTACATAATGCAATCCAACATCCTCGGATTTTCACTTGGTCACGTGTCTATCATTGAAGGAATTCCTTTGAGATACAGTTATCCATTTTCTCTATAAATACAAGTGTTTGCAACACAAATAGGACGTTATTAATATTGTTTTTATAGTGTTATTTTGTTGTTCTGTAACCGAGAGACATATTACTTTGTTTCATAATACAAAACTTTGTTTTTCACATGGTTGTTTGAGCATGTTTTGAAGTAACAACATGCTATTTCGATGTTGTACAGGGGGCCCCTGCATAGCTGAGGTCCTTCTTTTGTTTTTGTATAGTTTTCATGTATATTTTCTCTCATTCGAATTGTATATTTCTCATGTTTTGCTTATGATCTTAATCATTCTAACCTTGTATATGTTTTTGCAGCTTGTCACATTTCTTACTAACACTAATAGGTGCACTTCAGAATAGGTCTTTAAGTATGGTTATGCTCGAGCTTCTTAGTGTAATTTTTTGCATCAAGTGGTGTTATTGAGACTTACTCCCTCTGCTGAACTTTAGTTTTCAATTTCAGTTGTTTATGCTTTTACTAGTGAAATTTGTTTATTGTTCAAGATAGTTTAGATGTCAGTTCTTTAATGCTATATGATGATATTTCCGGAGCCTTTAGCTTAACCCCGTTTTAGAAGTTAATTGGTCAAATATTGTGATTATAGATGAAGTAATTGGCTTTGCTTTCATTAGTGTGTAATTAGATAATTTAGATGTCAATTCTTTCATGCTATATGATGATATTTCTGGAGCCTTTAGCTTAACCCTGTTTTAGAAGTTAATTGGCGAAATATTGTGATTATAGATGAAGTAATTGGCTTTTATTTCATTACTGTGCACTTAGATAATTTAGATGTCATTTGTTTCATGTCATATGATGATATTTCTGAAGCCTTTAGCTTAACCCCGTTTTAGAAGTTAATTGGAGAAATGTTGTGATTATGGATGAAATCATTGACAAATCATTAGTTTCAAATTTCTTTACTTTTTGTTTTAAGTTGTAGCAGTTTATTAGATTTCAATTTTGCAATTAGGATGAATAACAAAGATAGTAATCTCATTTTCACTACTTCATTTTTAGTTTGGTTTATATAGCTACATATTCACACTCTCATTCAAGTTCTGATTTTGTAGAGAACATGTTTTAAGATCTCCTAAGTTCAAAGTTTGGAAATTATCACAAGAAGCAAGAGGATAAGCCTTGTCTTCAACTCTACATCCACACTTGATCTTTAGGAAGTATTCTTAAACTTTTTCTTTAACAGCAGATTAGGATTTCCATTGCATTAAACCACTTGAGGAGACAAACAGAACAAAACCCCAAAACAAGATAAAATTGAAAACAGTGAGGTAAGAAAAGGGTTGTCTAACACATACAGTGCACTAAATTTTATCAGTTTATGACTCCCGAATTGATAACTTATGTAGAAATTTAGGACATGCTAAATTGACTAAACATTTTGGCACCGTTGTCGAGGAAGTGTAACTAGGTAGCCTATCTTTTACATTCAAAAAAAAAAGGGAAGATTAATAATTTCCTGAGTATGCTCTCCTTTTACACCTAGTGTGATCTGGAGGATCAGAAAAAGAATTATTAGCCCAATTAAAATCACCAAAAACAAAAAAATGACATGCATAGAGAAAGAGATTCTAGGGGAAGGTTTATAGCTAGGGGTAAAAGTTCGATTTTTACAACTCCAACTACTTCAAGGAATATAAAAGATACACCTCCATCCCAGACTCATACTCCCAACCTTAGGATTCCTAGAATTCAAGGGGCAACAACTGAATTAGAAGATTCTCCCACTCCATTTACTAAATATGACCTAGGAGAAGAAGCTTTATTCACCTCCATAGGGGAGCCTATTATAGTTAAAGAAGTACAATTACCTAAAGAAGAAGAGGAGGTAGAGACTCTCTCTCATTAGCCATTAATATAAGAGCCAGAAGATTCTAAGGAAACTATCATGGCAGAGGAAGATAGAGGCAGACGTAGAGGAAATAATGGAGGAGGTAGAGGTAACAATGGAGGAAGTATAGGAAATAGGGAAGGAGATAACTCATTTGGATTCCTTATAGGAGATGAGGAAACCCATAGAAAAATGAAAAACATTTCACCATCCGTCCTCCCAAACTTTATGGATTACGAAATGAGGATCCTGAAACATTTCTATTCGAGTTTGAAGTCTTATGCTGAACCCATGACTATTTAGAAGACTCTCAAAAACTCAAATTATTCCCTTCAACATTGAAAGGGGTTGCTCTGAAATGGTTTATGGGATTAGTCACTCAATCTATTACAACTTGGAATGATATGAGGCATGCATTTTTGGATAGATGCTTGGATTATTGTATGCCTACCAATCATAAGGATGAGGTATTCAAAATGATGTGAAAATAAGATGAGAACTTAGAGGATTTTCTTGAGAGGTTTCAATACAACTTAAAGAGAGCAAAAATGAATAAGTTAGATCAGGAAACCTTGAAAGCCCTTTTATTGAAAGCCATTAGAGATGAATGGACAGATATTTTAAACATGATGGGGAAGGGAGACATCTTTCACCTTCCATTAAGTGACATAGCAGAACTATGTGTCCATCTCTCAAGAGGAAAATCTAAAACTGGAAAAGGGCCTAGAGATCCTTCTCTTATTAGAGCAAATAAATCTGCAACTGGGACAGTAAGTAGGGTATAAATTGGCAATATGCTTGATAAGTTCAAAGCTGACATTCTAGGTTGCCTTAGTGAATAACTAGACACCCTCAAAATTCAAAACAAGCAAAAAATAGAAGCTGATGCCTTAGCCATATTTTGCCCAAAATGTAGAAAGAAACATGCTCTAAGAGAATGTCCCTTAGATGCAAAATTTGTAGAAACATGTATGATTTGCTCGGAAAGTCATGAGACCAAGGATTGTCCTTCAATCCCAGGTCTTGAAGCTGTCGTTCAGGAGGAAGTAGTTCCAAATTCTATAGAACCTCTTTGCTTTCTTTCAAGAAGACCTTGGCAAGGGAAAAAAATCAAGGATTTAACAATCCAATGAATTTTCAGCCCTCATCAAATTGGAATTCTTGGCAACAACCTTGGCCTCAACCTTAAAATCAGTATCAATCTCAAACATGGGTACAAGGGGTACAAAATCCTTTTGGGAGATTTGCTCAATATTATCAATATCCTCCATCTTATCAAAGCTATCATCCCCCACAAAACCAACAACAAAGTCCACAACCACAACTTCCAAATCAAATCCCTCACCTTTCATTACCATTTCCACAACAAAATCAAAATCCTCAACTCTTGCTTCCATTTCAACAGAAGCCAAATCAACTACCAGCCCAACCATTACCAAATCCCAACAACAAAAACCCTCAAAATGCTTACATGGTAGAAGGACAACCATTTCATACCTACATGATTGTTCCTCTAGATCTTAATGATGTTCAAATTAGATCTGGTAGGATTTTAGAAAAGGAAAAACATTTTATAGATATTCAAGAGAAAGATGCTTCTGAGGAGGATTCTCTGAAAGTCAATAAAAGTTTTGAAGAAGCATCCCTTCAAAACCCAACCATTCAGAAAGAAAAACAAAAAGAGTCAATCCACACAACTCCTAGAGTGGAGCAACCTGTATCTACATCCACACCTTCTTTTCCTGAGAGATTACAAATTGACAAGGGGGTGGAAAAACAAATCTTGTTGCCTGACTATGATTTCCTTGATGAATTAAAGAATGTCTATATCAAGATTCCCTTGCTACAAGCCATTAGAGAAATTCCTATCTAGCAAAAACAATAAAGGAATTAAGTATCAAAAGACTCGGTAGGAAACCAAGAGACACAAAAAGAATCCACCTGGTAGGAAAAATAGCAGATATCATGATGGTAAAGATTACCATGTAGGAATATGTGGATCCAGGAAGTCCAATTGTCAAGACACACATAAATGGAATGGAAATTCAAATACATTGATTGACTTAGGGGGTGATATAAACATTAAGAGTAGACAGACTATGGAACAACTTAAACTTCCTAGTCTTCTTTTCACACCTACCTTACTGCAACTTGCAGATAGATCAATAATCAAACCAGATGGTGTACTAGAAGATATTTTAGTCTCCTTGGATTCTTTGGAATATCCGGTGGATTTCATGATTTTGACTCCCAAGAATAATCTAGGAGGACATCCACTCATCTTAGGAAAACCTTGGCTAGCCATAGTTGATGCTTTTATTAGTTGTAGATCTGGTGACATGTACATTTTTGATGGTAGTTCAAAAAAGAAATTTACTTTGTATCCTCCAGCAAAAGCAATTACAGAAGTAGGAGACAATGAATGGGTCGATGATGAAGATACTATACAACCTATCTTTACTCTCTCTGAAGTTAGTGAGGATAGTCAAATCCTGAACACATTAGAAAATTTTGAAACAACTTTAGAATATGATCACACACAATTTCAGTTAGATTCTAATATTGAATATTTGTCATCCAAACAAAAGTCTCTCTACTCTATGGAAGAGTTTGGCAGTTCTACAATTGAAATTTTTCCAGGTAGAACATTGAATATCAACAAAAAAATTGGGAAAGTTAC
The DNA here is from genome assembly GCA_000404065.3 of Pinus taeda. NCBI lineage: Eukaryota > Viridiplantae > Streptophyta > Pinopsida > Pinales > Pinaceae > Pinus > Pinus taeda. Next base: position 117,109 of record APFE031324020.1, on the reverse strand, counting down.
AACAAGAAGAGCTAACCAAAATCTTACAAAAACATTCTGCTACATTTTCATGGGAGTATACTAATATGAAAGGTATTGACCCTAAGACTTGCATCCATCATATCTATTTTGAGGAAAATAGTATACCAATTAGATAACCTCAGAGAAGGATGAATCCAAATATTAGGGAAATTGTGAAAGAAGAGCTCCAAAAACTACTCAATGTAAACTTAATTTACCCAATCTCAGATAGCCAATGGCTTTCTCCCTTGGTGATAGTGCCCAAAAAGAATGGTAAATGGAGGGTGTGCATTGATTATAGGGAATTGAATAAAGCAACCTTGAAGTATCACTTTCCTTTGCCCTTCATATATCAAGTATTACATACATTAGCAGGCAAAAAGTAATTTTCATTTTGGATGATTTTAGTGGTTATAATCAAATTCAAGTAGCACCTGAAGATCAGGATAAAACCACATTTACTTTTCCATGGGGAACTTTTGCCTACCGAGTGCTTCATTTTGGATTATGTAATGCACCTGCGACAGTCCAAAGAGTAGTACTGGGAATTGTTTATGATCTAATCCATGATTGTGTAGAGGTATAGATGGATGATTTTACAGTCTATGGTAATACATTTGAAGAAGCCTTGGAAAATTTGGAAAAAGTCCTTAAAAGATGTAAAGAAACAAACCTTTCATTAAGCCATGAAAAATTCTTTATGATGTTTGCTAAAGGTATTGTTTTAGGACATCACATTTCAGGGGATGGGATTAAAGTAGACAAATCCAAAGTTGAAGTCATCTCCAAGTTACCTATTCCAAATTCTCAAAAAGATGTTAGAAGTTTTCTAGGATTTACTGGATCCTATAGAAGATTTATAGAAAACTTTACCAAAATAGCATCTCTACTCTACAAACTTCTTACAAAAGACTGTGAATTCAAGTGGAATCCTGATTTCCAATCAGCATTTGAAGCCTTGAAAATAAGAAAAATAAGAATATCTGAAGAACCTATATTAAGAGGACCAAATTGGAAAATTCCTTTCCATATTTCTACCAATTCTTCAGATACAGCTCTAGGAGCTGTACTGGGACAAAAATACTTGATTCCTTATGCCATTTACTATACAAGTAAAAATTTGACTCCCATTGAGTTAAATTATATTGTGACTGAAAAAGAGTTATTAGTTGTTGTTCATGCAATTAATAATTTCAGACATTATATAACAGGCTATGAAACTTTTATTCATACTAATCATTCTGAAATTAGATATTTGATGAACAAAACTATTACTAATGGCAGAGTTACAAGATGGCTCCTACTTTTACAGGAATTCAATATTACTGTGTTAGATAGACCTGGGAAACAAAACACAATTGTTGATTCCTTATCTAGGATTCAAAATATCAAAGAAGACTCTCCTGTAGAGGATAAGTTTCCTGTTGAATACTTATTTGCAATAACTACTAAAACTCCTTGGTTTGTAGATATGGCTAACTATTTGGTTACAGGAAAACTACCTCCACATTTATTTCCTATAGAAAGAAGAAAGATTATTCAGGGTAGTTCAAGATATTCATGTATTTCTAATGAAATGTAGAAAACAGGGCCAAACTTTGTATGTGTCAGGGAAGATGAAATGCCTGATCTTCTCAAAGCATGTCATGATGAACTGTGTGGTGGACACTTTTCTGACAAGAGGACAACTTATAAAATCCTTTCTTTAGGATATTTTTGGTCGTCCCTCTTCAAAGATGCAAAACAATATGTCAAAAGGTGTGATAGGTGCCAAAGGGTAGGGAAGCCTACCCCCTCAAATGAGATGCCATTACAACCTCAAGTACTCATCGAACCGTTTGAAAAATGGGCTTTAGACTTTATTGGACCTATTAATCCTCCATCCAAGCAGAAAAAGTATATATTGGCATATACTGATTATGTCACTAAATGGGTAGAAGCCAAGGCATTATTTTTTGCTAATGAAAATACAGTAGTTAATTTTCTTTATGAGGATATTTTTACTCGCTTTGGTGTTCCAAGGGAAATTGTGATAGATCAGGGAACTTAATTCACATCCAAAATAATGGAGAAGCTTATGGAAGAGTACAAGGTCAAGCATAGGAAATCCACTCCTTATCATCTGCAAGCAAATGGTTAAGTGGAGTCCACAAATAAAGTAATTGAAGGAATCATTACCAAGACTATGCATCTACATAGAAGAGATTGGGTAGAAAGGCTTCCTGAAGCCTTATGGGCTTACAGAACTACATGGAGGAACACAACGGGACACACTCCTTATGAACTTGTTTATGGGAAGGAAGTTTTGCTCCCCATTGAGTTCCAAGTTAAAACCTTCAAAATGGCAGTTTAGTTGGGAATGGATCTATGAAAAGCTCAAAAGCATAGATTGGAGCAGTTGAATGAACTAGATGAGATCAAACAAGAAGCAGTTCCAAGAACTGATCTAGTTCAGCAGTAGAGAGCTAAGTGGCATGACAAATACATCAAGGACAAAAGGTTTCCAGAAGGACATTGGGCATTGCTATTTGATTCAAAGTTCAAATATTTTCAAGGTAAATTTCAGACTCATTGGCTTAGGCCATATGAAATTGAAAAAGTTTTTAGCAATGGAGCAATAAGAATCAGAACAATTGATGAGCACCAAAATCCTCTCCTTGTGAATGGTCATAGATTGAAGATCTATCAGAAGCCAATATCAAAGGAGGATTTTATCAAAATCTTTCAAGATAACTCTGCAATGAGGTTGGTGAAGAAGAATCATTCTTCTCGACCAGCCTAGTCTTTTTCTTTTTTTTTCATCATCGTCTAAAAAAAAAACTTATGCATAAGATTGAAAACCAATCACTGATTGGCATTCTTATACAGAAAATATAGGGCGGAAATCAAAAGATTCTGACACCCTATATTTTCCAAAAAAAATCTCTCATTTCACCCATAGTTTTTTTCATTCCATTTCATTTCATTTCGCTCCATCTTACCACCACATACCATCAATAAAATTTCTTTCAGTTTTCCTCATATTCACTTTTCCATGTATCATCCATACAGTCATTTTTCATTTCCATTCATTTGCCAAGTCATATTTTATTCACAATGTCATTTTCCACAGTTGTTTTTCAATTCCGCAGGTGAATTCTGATTCTACAGCTAATCCTATTATTCTGCAGTGACATTCAAAGTGATTAGCCAAAAAAAAAAAAAAAAGCAAGATGCAGGTATGGAAGGAGAAGATATTTGAAGACATCAACACTTGAAAAGTACCTACAAAGGTAGGCAATTAAAAGTTAGCAAAAAGAAAAGAGGTATGATTCCAAGGTATGGACAAAACCATTGCATATAGCCTTTCAAAAGAATAATTCATATAGTTTGTACAATCATAGCTCCTTAACATGTAATGATTTAACTTGATGGTTGCCTTAACTCCACCATATCCTTCGCATTAATCCTAATGGTCTCATAATCTATTCTTGAGTTTAATCGGTACTTAGTCATACACCCTCATTACATTTGTTAAAATGGCTAATCATGCAGACGTGAGCTGATTGAATATGGCTCTCTTCCACCAAAGTTCCACTCTGCAGCCTTTTTATGAACTCAAAATCATAAACTTCATTCAGTCTCATAAATTTTCACGAGTGACACTTTGCCTCCATGCTTGCACACCAAGTTTTTACAATCTTCATGTCATTGTTTGTTTACACAGATTTCTACTCTGTAAACCCTCTTTCATTTCATGCTCAGTACTCTCCCCATTTTGTAACCATCGATTTTCTCCATGGCCCTCTTCTATTTTCCACTCACATAACCATTATGCTTCCATAAAACTATCATTTACAGAGGTGTCTTCACAGTGAGAAGGAAGAATGGGATTATAGTGAGAACAGAGCCCGAAGGAGTTAAATTCATGGAAGGGTACCTGCAACTTAAGAGCACATTGAAGAAGGTAGGATGGTTGCAGTTCATTAAGAAGTTCAAGGGTCATCACAAGGATGTTAAAAAAACGTTTGCAAGATCTTTCAATGGTGCAGAATTTGAAATTGGATACATCATATTTCTAGTGACAGAATCATCAATTGCAGTAGCCACAGAGCTTCCACAAGAAGGAGAGAGATGGTTTAAGAACAAGGACTTCAATGAAAAGGTTTGGAGGGTCATTCTTCATAATCTAGGTATGGACATATCAATCTTTAAATGAGGAATTCCTATCTCAGCCTTAAAGGATAAGTGGAGTAGTCTGTTGTTGATCATTCAGAAATTCATTACATGCGAAGGCAGATATGGCTCCATGTATATGTATCATATCAGATTATTAATGAATTTCTTGGAGAATGAAACTATCAACCTCCCTTACTTCTTGTTGAATAGTTTAAGAACAATGTCTACTACTGTGCAAAAGAATATAGATTATGTGGAACCTCATCTCTACCATCATGGCCTTATCAAGATCTTGGTTGAAAATTATTTGAAAGAGAAGGAAGATACATGGGAAAAATTCCTAGTTAGGAACTTCTTCCAAGATGCTTCTGAAATTCCTGAGGGGAGTCCAGCAAAGAGAATTACGAGGAAAAGAACAAATTTAACAATCCAAGATACTCCTACTAGTGTGACCAAGGAAAATAGTGAAGAAGAATTGCCTTCTAAAACATTGACTGAAATTAGGAAACAAGCAAAATAGAAAGGAAAGAGGAAAATTGAGGACATTTACTAGACTCCTAAGCCTTCTTCAGAGGAAGAGCAAGTGTTTTCTGAAATATTAGTTCATTTTAAAGAATAGTCAACTAAAGAAAAACAAAAAGGAAAGGAGAAGCAAATCATAGAAAAGGGAGACATAAGCTCACAAGGTCTAAGAAGAAGCTCTAGATTAACCGACAAGATGAAGAAAACACAAATCAAAGGATTTCAATTCATAGACCTAGGAGGTGAAAATCCAAATCAGTCACCAGAAAACACTCCACCTAATCAAAGTCCACAGTATTCTCCTTCTCCTCCATTAGATTTTGAAACGAGTCCAAGGAAAATAAATCTAGAAATTGATCAATCCCAGTAGGAGATTTATGATTTAATTGAATCATTGGAACAATAAAAAACTATAGTAGAACAAGGAACTTCATCCAATCAGCCAGGTACAACTCAGGAAACTTTGATTCAGTCATTAAAGCAAGAAATTTATGAGCTAGAAGTCTTAAACAGACATGTCGAAAGGAAGAATGAAACCTTAAAAGAGCAAAAAAAATTGGACAAAGTTATCCATGACCATACCATGTTGCATTTAGGATTATGGCACAATAAAAATAGAAAACTAAAGAAGAAGAGTAGGAGGTTGAGTAGAGCCCTCATCAATCTCAAGTATAGATGTCTTATGATGAAGCCTAGAATGACAGTGACAACAAGAAAGAAGAAGAAGAGGTCAGATGTCTTAGCAGAAGTTTCAAAGCAGATGCATTGAAGGGAGGATTGTTACAATTTTGGTTGCATGAGGACATGCAACATCTTCATAGTGGGGGTATGTTGAGCCCCAAAACTACCTCTCTTCCAAGCATTTCTTAAACCCTTTCTCTTCTATTTTCCCATGTTAGTGCATCCTAAGCTATCAAAAGTTGTTACATGTTGATTTAGGAGTGTATTTGAGTGATTTTCAAATTATATCATTGTGTGTGATATTTGATCTAAGTTTTGTTTATCAACTACGGAATGTAGCCACTTTCCGCAGCTAACTGGCAATTCCACAGTTATTTTCATTGTTCTATAGGTAACAGTTGTCAGTAGGAGGAATGAGACACATGTGCAGCTCAAGAATTGTCCATACATGGATGAGGTCCTATTTACTTAGCCAGATTTGAAAGGAAAGGTCCCGGCCAAAGGGAGGTCAATAGAAAGTTCTATGCCAAGAAGAACTCTGTTCCTACATGTAAAAGAAGCCCGAAGCAATTCCTAAACTCGTGGATCCGTTTTTTCCACCTGCATGCCATCTACATAATGCAATCCAACATCCACCTCGCATAGATTTACTGCTCATGGCAACCGAGAGGCTGAATCCTCGGATTTTGGCTTGTTCACGTGTCTATCATTGAAGGAATTCCTATAAGATACAGTTATCCATTTTCTCTATAAATACAAACGTTTGCAACACAAATAGGACGTTCTTAATATTGTTGTTATAGTGTTATTTTTTTGTTCTATAACCAAGAGACATATTACTCTATTTCATAATACAAAACTCTATTTTTCACATGGCTATTGGAGCGTGTTTTGAAGTAACAATGTGCTAGTCTGAAGCTGTGCAGAGGACCCCTGCGTAGCTGAGGTCCTTCTTTCGTTTTTGTATAGTTTTCATGTATATTTTCTCTCATTCGAATTGTATATTTCTCATGTTTTGCTTATGATCTTAATCATTCTAACCTTGTATATGTTTTTGCAGCTTGTCACATTTCTTACTAACACTAATAGGTGCACTTCAGAATAGGTCTTTAAGTTTGGTTATGCTCGAGCTTCTTAGTGTAATTTTTTGCATCAAGTGGAGTTATTGAGACTTACTCCCTCTGCTAAACTTTAGTTTTCAATTTCAGTTGTTTATGTTTTTATTTAGTGATATTTGTTTATTGTTCAATATAGTTTAGATGTTAGTTCTTTCATGCTATATGATGATATTTTCGGAGCCTTTAGCTTAACCCCGTTTTAGAAGTTAATTAGCAAAATATTGTGATTATAGATCAAGTAATTAGCTTTTCTTTCATTAGTGTGCAATTAGATAATTTAGATGTCAGTTCTTTCATGCTATATGATGATATTTTCAGAGCCTTTAGCTTAACCCTGTTTTAGAAGTTAATTGGCAAAATATTGTGATTATAGATGATGTAATTGGCTTTGCTTTCATTAGTGTGCAATTAGATAATTTAGATGTCATTTCTTTCATGCCATATGATGATATTTCCGGATCCTTTAGCTTAACCCCATTTTAGAAGTTAATTGGTGAAATGTTGTGATTATGGATGAAATCATTGACTAATCATTAGTTTCTAGTTTCTTTACTTTTTGGTTTAAGTTGCAGCAGTTTATTAGATTTCAATTTTGCAATTAGGATGAACAGCAGAGATAGTAATCTCATTTTTAGTATTTCATTTTTAGTTTGGTTTATATCACTGCATATTCACACTCTCATTCAAGTTCTGATTTTGTAGAGAACATGTTTTAAGATCTCCTAAGTTCAAATTTTGGAAATTATCACAAGAAGCAAGAGGATAAGCCTTGTCTTCAACTCTACATCCACACTTGATCTTTAGGAAGTATTCTTAAACTTTTTCTTTAACAGCTGATTAGGATTTCCATTGCATTAAACCACTTTAGGAGACCAACAGAACAAAACCCCAAAACAAGATAAAACTGAAAATAGTGAGATAAGAAAAGGGTTGTCTAGCACATACAGTGCACTACACTTCATTAGTTTACGACTCTCGAATTGATAACTTATGTAGAAATTTAGGACACACTAAATTGACTAAAAATTTGTCTTCTAATTATATTGTTTATATTCAGAATTATAACTATCTGGAACCTTATAGCATTACTTGTTCTAAATCTCTAAAATTCGTGAACTTTACTAATACTAGTCTTTTCTATTATTTTCTTGAATCATACAATGTCAATAAATTAATATGATAGTTAACTTTAATTTAATCAAGCTATCTCATTCTTGAATTATTTATCATGATCATTATGTCTATATCATAATTAGGACAAAATATAATTAATAAGCACTGATATTATTACTTATCTGTATTGTTGTCAAGCTAGAAATAATCTTGATTTAGTCTTGCAACCAAACCTGAATTTCTCTGTATCTTTGCCTCCCAACCTTAAGACCTACTTCATTAGTATCCCCCCGATCTTTCCTATTCACTGGAACTCTTTAATTTCTTGAGACTTACAGTGTCAATGCCCTCTGGTCCAAACCAAACATGACCTTATAAGATTGTCTGACTCTTAAGCACAATATGTTCCTTAGTAACTCTTGCCTTCTTTCTCCTTCATCTCAGATACCTCTATCCTCTTGATCTCTTGGTTAAACCCTCATGAAATTAGTTTCAAGAACTTAGTTAGGAATGGGTAACTGATTATTAAGTAAAATAATATTTATTGATAACTCTTATCTTCATTCAAAAAATATTAACTTCCAAAATAGTATTTTTTTTTAAATTAAGAAAATAAATGGTTGTCCAAACTGCAGTAATTAAAATATTTACATAGTCTGGGGGATATCACATCTCCCCCACCCCTAAGATGTAACATCATCCTTATGTTTTCCTTCTAAAAGCTAATTTGGAAAGGTATCCTTCATAACCTCCTCATCTTCCCAAGTGGCCTCTTTAGGTCCAAAGTGTTGCCATTGCACTTTAACCTGGGTGATAAATCATTTCCGCAGTGTTACTTTTCTCCGATCTAGTATACCCAGAGGCTCAACCAAGCACTCGCCTTCTAGTTCGACCTACATAGCAACAAAACAACTTAAGTCATCAATCAACTTCTTTAATATATTTGCATTTAAAGAAAAAAAATCTTGAATATTTTACCTGAATTTTTTGCCAATTGATTACATGTTTAGGATCATAAATGTATTCCTTAAGTAAAGAAACAAGGAAGACATTGTGCACATGAATGTGGCTGGGTAAAGCAAGTTGGTAAGCCACTGGACTAATCCGAGCTAATATTTGAAATGGCTCGCAAAACCAGGGTGCCATCATAGCATATCCTTTCCATTGCAATGTACTTTTCTTAGCTCGTACTCTAATGTAAACATGGTCTCCTACTTGAAATTCCCACAAACTTCGTTTCTAATCAGCAAAGTTCTTTTGCTAGTCTTGAGCAGCCTTTAATTTGTTTCGTAATTTCTTTACCATTTCCTCCATTTATTCCAACATATCTGGTCCTAACATCAAATTGTCCTCTGGTCCACTCCAACTCAATGGTGCTCTACACTTATGCCCATATAATACTTCAAAAGGACTCATCTTTAGAGATGTGTGGTATCCATTGTTATAAGCAAATTTTACCAAGTTTAAGTAGTTCTCCCATTTCGAGGGTTGTTGAATAACATAAGTTCGCAACATGTCTTCAACCACTTGGTTTACTCTCTCTGTCTGTCCATCCGTTTGAGGATGATAAGCGATATTGAAATGTAGTTGGGTGCCCAATCCTACAAAAAGGACCTTCCAGAAGGTTATTGTGAATTTCACATCGCAATCTAAGATAATCATTTTGGGTATTCCATGTAGCTTGAAAATGTGTTGCATAAAAATGTTAGCAACCCGCACCGCTTTATAAGTTAACTAGACTGGTATGAAATGAGAAGATTTTCTTAGTTTTCCTTCCACTACCATGATGGAGTCATTTTATCTTTTGGACTTAGGTAGTCCAGTGATGAAATCGATGGATATGGTTTCCTATTTCCATTCAGGAATAAGTAAGGGGTAGAGTAAACCTGTTAGGTGTTGGTGCTCATCTTTTATTTCCTGGCATTCCAAACATTTGGCTAAATATTCTGCTACCTCCTTTTTCATTCCAGGCCAGAAAAAATCCTCTCTTAAGGCAGAAATCATTTTTTGGTATCTAGGATGGCCTGCACAAGGAATCTTATAAAACTCATCTAAAATTAAGTTTTTAATAAGTTTTTCATTAGGTACATATAACCTCTTCCTATAAATCAGCAATCCTTCTATATTTACCTCATATCCTAATTGTTGTTCATGGTTGTTTGGAATTTTTTTTTGCTGCCATAAATGTTTGTATACTAAATCTTGCATGGTTGTTTCACAAATCTGCTCATAAAAATTTGTTCTTGATTCACTGCAAGAAATTTCATATAAACAATTTACTTTTCGACTTAAAGCATCCGCAACCCAGTTTTCTTTCCCCTTCAAATGCTTGATTTCAAAATCGAATTCACTTAGGAAATCCACCCAACGAGCTTGTCTAGCATTCAAAGTGGGTTGCTTAAAGTAACTTGTTATACTATGATGATCCATCAATAGCTGAAATTTATTACCCATTAAGTAGTGCCGCCACATTTTCAAGGCATGAATCACCTATGTCAATTCCAAATCATATGCAAAATACTTTTGTTCGTAATCCTTAAGTTTCCTTGATTCGTAAGCTACAACCCTGCCTTCTTGCATGAATACTCCACCTAAAACCTCCTTGCTATCATCTTTACAAAGCACGTATTCTTTGTTGGGATCTATGATGCTCAAAACAGGTGTAGTGATGAGTAGATGGTTGAGCTGGGTAAAGCTATTTTGGAATTCGGGGATCCATTTAAAGGCTTTCCCTTTCTTTTGCAAAGAAGTGATAGGATATGTCACCCTAGAAAATCCTTCCACAAACCATCTATAATATCCATATAGACCCATGAATGATCTTATGTCAACTAAATCTTTCAGTACTGGCCATTCCATGATAGTCCTTATTTTCTCTGGATCTACTGCAATGCCATTCTTGGTGATGACATTTCCTAAGTACTCGATTTGATCCTTAAAGAAGTCACACTTGCTGTCACATTTTTGAGTTCAGGGCTAGGGGCTAGTTGCCAATGGTTCTATGTATCATATAGACTTTTCATAATTTTCTCTTGCTCCTAAATTAGTCGTTCATTTTCCACCATAGCCGAGCCATCTCATCTTTTAGTTCTTGTACAGTTTCTAGGGTGGTTGTATTATCATTTCGTGGCTCATTTTCTAACTGTACCCATACTTTGGGATTACCTTCTTAAAATGATGTTGGTCCTATTCCCATTACTGTTCGATGGGGAGGGTTCCCCATTCTCCTCATGCTGATTGTTTCCTATGTGCACATCAAAGTTGTTATTTTGTTATTCCAAAGGCCTCAATTTAGCAACCTAAGCACTCTGATACCATATGTCACACATCTACTAAGCATATACATATAAAAAATTAAAAAAATTAACTACTTCCTAGAATACCAAAATCTCTTTTGATATATATAGACATAATCATTCTATAGAATCTACTACACAGTCAAAGTAATTGAAAGGTTTATTAAGGATAGAAATTGTTATTTCAATTTACATTGTGAATACCTCTCAGAATTTAGTCTATGAATTACATCATGATATAAGTTCAAGATGAGGACATATATTCATCACTCATGATGGCTCAGATTATCGAGTACACTTGTTTACTTTCGTGATTTTTCTACATTAATGAACTTGTACTATAATATTTTACCATTGTTTTATGGAGGACTAGTTGTATACTTACCTTATGGTTCACACTACCCAAAATTAACTTTGGTTGAATCACTGCTCGACCTATGTGGAGGTGGCGCCTTGCTGGAGTTATTACTGCAGGACCTCATACATTGTAACCTCGGAATTCGCTCTGGATCAATGACATCAGTTTCTCCACTAGATCGGATGGAGGAGGGGATTCTTGGTTTGTCTAACCCTCAAATGGGTATGTTCACTCGTCATTTTCCCTCTTTGGTTCATGCAGCTGGTATCTTCTAGGTCGGTTTTTATTCACAGTTTGAGGACCCTCTACTGGGGTTTTTATCGAGCTCTGAATTCTTTTTCTACTCCCTGTATTCGTTGTTAGGGTTATTTGCAATTCCAGGTTCCTATAAGGAGTCTATTGGCATTCTTGGTGTGAACTTATCTACGGACGACTCACCCCTTCAAATCATCCAAGTAATTCTAATGGAGATTCTTGCTTGTGGTTTTTGTTTTCTATTGTTACATTTGTTGAACAATCTATTAATCCTTGCTTTTTCGACCCAGTCAGGGTGGAGGGTTTTGCAAAGGCCATGCAATGGAAAAGCTACGGGTCAAGCCTGTTCCAAGGCCCTCGGTTCGATTTGGGGACTGGTTTAGTAATATCCCGGGTATGCTAGAGTTCTATATTGAATTAGAAGTTTAAGAGTGTGGCTCTGTGGAGAGTTTTTGGCACTTCTCCTTGCCATGATTGCGATATTGATTACCTTATGTGATTTTTAAATTTAGTTTTGAGTTTCTGAGGCCTTTCAGGCATGAACATGTTGCTATATCTACCCATATTCGACCGCTTAGTTATTGAGGGTGAAGTGATTCGAACCCTAGCTAGAATATTTACAATTGGGTGTCGAGACTGTTGAATGAAATATATGTAATCTTGTTTTACATCCTTAATCTTTTCTTGGAACACAACTTCGTTCCTATTACTTATTTTCTTTCTGAAAATTATTATTGTGTTTATGTTAGATCTCGGCTTGTATTTCTTTGTTTTATTGGTAGAATAATTAATTATTTCAGAGGTTCTACAAATTCACTGTTGCCTCCAACCGCAAGGGTTTGTAGTTTAGAATATCGCCTCTGATTTTTCTATTTCGAATGTATTAATGCTTTGAAGAGATTTATGGAGATTCTATATCCGGTATTGTCTGTGTTATTTGAGAGAACATTTGAAATCTATGGTTTTTCTTTTCGACTAGGGATTCTTGCGGATTCCTAATTATTTTGTGGTGAGGCTACATACCTCATTTTTGAACTCATTTTAAAGTTTTGATTTTGGGCATATTTATAGTTCGAATATTTCCCTACTTGATCTGAGTTTTCCGGATTGGTTGTTCTGTTAACTACTTATAATCACTACCTATTATAATAGTTCCTCATTTATAGAGAAATAAAATATCCCTATTGTTTCTCTTTTTGTTCACAGAAGATTTGTTACTCTTTCTTGTGTACTATAATTCCTGTGGAACTATTTTCCAATAATGAAAATGAAGCTTCTCTTCTAGTTATATCGTTTATATTCAGAATTATAACTATGTGGAACCTTATAGCATTACTTGATGTAAACCTCTAAAATTTCTGAACTTTACTAATACTAGTCTTTTCTGTTCTTTTCTTCAATCATACAATGTCAATATATTAATATGACAGTTAGTTGTAATTTAATCAAGCTATCTCATTCTTGAATTAGTAAAAATGATCATTATGTCTATATCATAATCAAGACAAAATCTACTTAATAAGCAGTGATATTATTACTTATTTGTGCCACTGTCTAGCTTGAAATATGCATGATCCAGACTTGCAACCAGACCTAAACTTCTCTGTATCTTTGCCTCCCAACCTTGAGACCTACTTCAATAGACTCGCCCCTGAGCTTTCCTATTCACAACAACTCTTTATTTTCTTGAGACTTATAGTCTTAGCACCCTCTAGTCCAAACCAGACATGTCCTTATAAGAGTGCCTAACCCTTGAGTACATGGCCTTATAAGAGTGCCTAACCCTTCAATACAGTATGTTCCTCAGTAACTCTTCCCTTCTTTCTCCTTGATCTCAGATACCTCTATCCTCTTGATCTCTTGGTTAAATCCTCAAGAAATTAGTTTCAAGTTGTTTCCCTAACTGATTATGAGGTAAAATAATATTTAGTGATAACTATTGTGTTCATTCAAAAAATATTCACTTCCAAAATAGTATTTTTTTTAAATTAAGAAAATAAATAGTTGTTCAAACTATAGTGATTAAAATTTTTACATAGTGAGGGGAATATCACAGTTCCCTCATAGATTAATTATCTAAAAAAATTAAATATATGAATTTTTCCATAATTAATATTTATTTCCATTCATTTCCATTCATTATCATACTTATTTTTAACAATAAATATTTATTAATCTTGCTTTCTATTAATTGTTGTATTCTTTCTAATAACAATGTTTTTGTTTTTTTGTTTTTTTTTGTTTTTTTTTTTTTTTTTTTTTTTTTTTTTTTTAACAATATTTCTTACCCCTTTCCATTAATCTATTTTCTTGATAGTTTAATTATTTAATTGTTGCCCACCCTTTTTTTCATAAAACTATGTTATCATATAATATATTATTAGCATTTTCATTGTTCCTCCACCAAGGTTGTAGTGCTTAAATCATAGACTTAATATAATTGAGTAATATGATCACATTCACCCCATAATAAGCTGTCCTAAGCACTATGACATACTACACTTGTTTCCATTATCATTTCCTCAACAATTTACAAAACTAGAATTATCTGCACTCATTTCTCTCTTTATATTTTACTAATTTGGGAATTTTTTTTTCTAAATTATTGTGGGCTAAAAAATTTTGAAAAAATAAATTTATTCATTTACCCCTCTATTACTTTCATATATATATATATTTAGATTTCTAAACTCCTTTTTATCTTTTAAATTTTTAAACTTTATATTGTACTTCTTTTAAAATCCATTTCTTTATAGATAATTTCTCGCTAATTATTTTCTTCTTAATATAAAATCTAGTGCTAAGAGAGTTTTTATTTTTTTAATAATTATTATTATAATCTTGAAAGTTTTTTTTGTAATTTCCACTTTTCGTATTTTCTATATTTTTAATTTAAATCTATACTTCTTAATTTTTATAGGATTTAATCATCCCCTCTATAATTATTTTATTTCTTTAACTTTTTCTTATTAATTAACTCATTACTTTTTTTCCTAATTTACTTAATACTTTTTCTTTTCCCTAATAATTTACTTATCATTTATGGTCCTTCCCTTATAATAATTTATAAAATTATTACTATCATTACTCTTTTCTCTTTATCATGAATTATTTTGGGTTAAATCTCCATAAAAGAAAAATAAATATCTATATATATTGATAATCACCTTTTCTAAACAATTTTATAATTATTATTATTTTCCGTAAATTAATTTCTATTTTATAGAAAAGTTATAATTGCACTAGGAAACTATACGACTAACATAAAAAGATATAACAAAAGGAGTTACCCATGAAAATAAAGCTATGTAGATGGCTAATCTCTTGCATATTGAAAATTTAACAACTATGTGCCCGCTCCCAGAGGAGCCTTAGGTTCTTCAAATTCCAATTGCATTATTCTCTTGGCAAATATTATAACTCTTTTGAGTTGAAGTTAAATTATGTTTTTCTAAATTATTTTTAGGTTTTATGTTTTTTATTTTTGATATTTAATGAATTAAGAGATTTATTTTATCGCTCAGTATGATGTATAAAAGTATTTATTCATCATCAAAATTAAAATTTTACTCATATCAATCAAATAAAATTCAAAAATATCTAAAGTTAATACCATCCGAGTCCTTCAACCATTTCCAAATAAAAATGAAAAATATATATATATATATATATATAACATTGCAAATTATTTTATTCCTCAGCAAACACATACTAAATCATAACGATATTCTGGCTAATTAAATGTTTGATGATATATTAAGAAACAAGCTATGATCCTATTTGTCAAATATTGAAATAAAACAGCTATAATTCCCTTTCTTAAAGATGAACAATACCACCTCTTATTCCTTTAATTTGAGCTGATCTATAATTTCAACTCTCTAATTATGTTAAAATAGTGATCAGCTTAAACTCTAACCAAGATTGCTGTTTTAACTCAATTACATGAAACAAAGGCATTTGGCTGCAACTTATGGAAATCCTATCCCAAACAATCAAATAAACAAGTTAACAATTTCAGATCTGCTTATCACTGTCTGCCACTATCACTGTTACTAGAAATAGAAAGAAGATTTTGACATTGAAGTCAACTAAATCATTGTATTCAAATCATTAAACATGACACAAAGTACGATCCATAGACTTTTACATAGATGTATATATCTATATGTACGTAATAATATGGAGGTAGGGTTTCATGGTACAATGATGGCAAGAATAACCAACAGCGCAAAAATGAGAATAACAAGTCCAGTAGAGTTGACAAGCATGGAGTGTGAGCTGAAGCGGTCCAGGCCACTAAACTGCTGGAACGTGAGCCTTTCCAGGATTCCTATCTCTGCAGTTCCAATCATCATTGCATAGATGAAAACCCCAAAGAAAACGTGCCACGGATAGAGAGCCGCCCTCATTGGCTTTGACCCCCCAGGGAACACGAATACTAACAGTGCCGAAATCCACTGGTTAACTCAACACAAATTCCAAAGAATGAATATTAACATGAAGAACATAAAAATAAAGTATCTCAGTTTTCTTACATAATAAATACTGTAGCAGTATTTTGAATACCAGATCCATATATAAAGGAATACCATAATAAAGTAAAATATATATATATTATATATATATATATATAAATAAATATATTATAGATATATTATTATTATGTATTTTTATAGTTATTATTAAGCTCAACACTATACTAAATTGGTGTATGAAATTTTTTTTATGAGACGAGATTTCAATTTTTTTTCCAATAATTTAATTGTGAAGTGTATGAAGACATATATACTTTATAGTATATGAAGACATATATACTTTATTTCATTCTGCCACTTCTAAAGAGAAAATACATGTTATTAATTATTAAACCTACTCAAAATATATATATGAATAAATTAATTAAATTTAGCTTATGTGATTGAGTCCAATAGTTATTATGGCCTTCACAAAAGCTCAATTTTTTAGGTGGAAAAGTCTTATAAACATTTAAGTTTTAGAATAGACTAATTTATGGCTCATAAATAAGTCTATAAAAAAAATTGGTATACTCTTGCCTTAGAACTGAAATTGTTCCTGAACCTTACCCAATGCCCAAAAATTTCCCCAAAAAACGTAAAATAATGAGTAAGAAAGTTACCTGGATACCGAACAAACAAAAGGCGCCCATACCCAGCCAAGCATGCAAGCTGTACATGTTTGGAATGTGGCTCTCGTGGTGGAATTTGAAGACTGCAGATATTCCAATGGCTCCCAGTATGAGACCGCTGCCCAGAAGCACCAGATGCACTGCTTTCTGGACCTGTTTTTTCGCAGGGACCATTTTGTAAGATAGAATTGCTGTGGACACACATGGATGTTAGATGGTATGTTCAGCTCCAAATTTAGCCTCTCCTAAATCAGCCTCCAGACAAATTCAGTATTTGATTGCTTTTACCTTGGCTGGAAAGAAAGATGAAGCCTACAAACATGAGGACTGGATGAACCTGCACAGTTCATGAAAAGACATAGAGGTCACTAAAATTATTCAGGACATGACTGAACAGAATTAAACTCAGCTAGAGAATAGATTTAGAAGTAGAAGTTCTAACGTTGTAGATTTTGAACTTATTTTCGGCGTGGAAGGCCAATCCCCCGTCATAGTGGATGGTCAAGATGAGGATTAATACGCAGGCTGTCACTCCAAACACCTGGGCCAGAAAGATAATGGGTGTACTTCTGATACCAAACCCATAACCATTCTTCAAATCCATTGAGCAAAGGCTTGATTAATCAGATTTCACAGGCTCTCTTTGTTCTGAATGTCTGTGTGTGAAATTGCTACTTAACCCTACTTTTTCTGCTCTAAAATATCTTCTCAAACACAGTGAGCCCTTACTGCTCAAAGATTTTGTTTGTCTCAAATTTGACACTCAGGAGCTTTGCTCATAAGTGTTTTCTTTCTTGAATGACTTTCTTGAATTAAATGACATGACAGAGCATTGCTAATGATTAAATATTCCTGATCTTTGTCTGATTCCTTGGAATAAAATGTGTAAGACTCTGTCTTTCTGCCACTCTCCTGAAATTGGCAGCCACTTCAGCAAAAGCCTATATCATGATACATAAAATAAATCATCCAGGAAACTATTGCCACCCAGTTCAAACCATTGTCTAATCACGCAGGTTTTCTCTTTTTCTTCTTTACTTAAATAAGACAACCAAATCAACCATTCCCTTCTTCTCTGCAGTGACTTAATTTCAATGGCACTAGATTCGTTAGACTGAATCTTTCATCGACGAGAAACGATGCGACGAGAGCAATTAATTCCCACTTAAGATCCGCAGTATAATCATTCCATGGCAGCTCTACAACTAACTTAAGTTTAGAATGTTGACGAGAAATAATGATGGGCATTAAAAGGCCACTTCGCAATGGAGGATCCGAAGTATGATCATTCCCTGAAAAGTCTACAACTAATTGAGCCAAATTCATTGACTTGGATGTGAACATAAATCCTTAAATAGTAAACTCTACCACCACCGGCAGTAAACTTTCCTAGCTAGGTTTGTGAGTCATCTTCTTCATCATCGGATAAAATTATCAGTGTTTAAATTTTGTAGTTGTTCATAACTATATGATCATTGTTATCAATTATTTCACTAAACAAAACATTTTTTTTGCTGTGGGTCTTTGAAAACGTTAATATTAGATAATAATTATTACAGTTGTTGAAAAGTACATGGCCATAGGCATTAATTATTTTATTGAATAAAACAAATAAAATTATCTATTTTTAAATTT